>JAEOAE010002826.1:0-82401 GCA_036365155.1 Meriones psammophilus | reverse complement strand
ACACTGAGGAAATCTAAGCAATCATTGGGACTTACTTCAAAAGTCTGTACAGAACAAAATTTGAAAATTTAAATAAAATGGACAAATTTTTTTTGATTGTTTCCCAAATTTCCCAAAGCTAAATGGGACCAGGAAAATCAATTAAATAGTCCTATTTTCCCCAAGGAATTAGAAGCAGTCATGAAAGTCCCCCATCCAAAAAGCCCAGGCCCTTTTGATGGTTTCAGCGAGAATTCTACCAAACTTTAAAAGAAGAGCTAACACCAACTTTTCCCCAAACTATTCCACAAAATAGAAAAAAAAGGAGCATTACTAAACTCATTCTGTGAAGCCACAGTCACCTTGGTACCTAAATTCACAAAGACTCAACAATGAAAGAGAATTTCAGGTCAATCCCCCTTATGAACATTGATAAAAAAATCCCAACAAAATACTGAAAAACCGAATACAAGAACACATCAAAGATATCATCCACCATGCCCGGAGGTTTATCCCAGGTAGGCGGGGATGGTTCAATATATGGAAATCCATCAATGGACCCAAATTATATTAAAAAATTGAAAAAAAAAACCCACATGATAATCTCCCCCAGATGCTGAAAACCCTTTTTGAAAAAAATCCAACATCCATTCATTTTTTTAAAGTTTTGGGAGAGATCAGGGATACAAGGACATATCTAAACATAAAAGGCTTATAAAAAAACCTTATAGTTTAACATCAAACTGAATGGAGAGAAACTTAAAGCAATCCCACGGGAAATCAAGGACAAAAACAAGGCTCCCACACTTCCATTTCCTTTTTCAACATAATTCTGAAGCCCTTCTGGGAGAATAAGACAGTTAAAGGGAGATCGGGGATCCCAAATTTGGGAAAGGAAAAAGGGTAAAATTATCACTTTTTGGGAGATGATATAATGGTAAAAGGTTTGGGCCCCCAAAAAAACCCCTACTAGGAACCCTCTGAAAAAAACACCTTCAGCAAAGGGGCCCGGAAAAACAAAACTCCCCAAAATCAGTACCCCTCCCATACAAAAAAAAAAGGGCTTGAGAAAGAAATTGGGGAAACAACACCCTTCACAATAACCACAAATGACAAAAGGGTTTTTGGAGTAATGTTAACTGGAATAAAGACTTGGGGGGAAAAAAAAATTTCAAATCTCTGAAAAAAAAGAACTAGAAGAAGATATGAGAAGATGGAAAGATCTCCCATGCTCATGGTGGTTTTAGGATTAAATAGAAAAAATGGCCATCTTAACAAAAGAAACCCACAGATTCAATGTAATGCCCATAAAATTACTAAAAACAAATTTTACAGACTTGGAAAGAAAAATTCTCAACTTAATGGAAAAAAAAACCCGAATTGCTAAAACAATCCTCTTAAAAAAAAAGATCTTCGGGAGGTATTCCATCCCTGATCTTTTTTAAAATTATAGAGAAAACAGTTTTAAAACTGATGGTACTGGCATAGAAACAGAATGGTGGATCAATGGAATCAACCAAGGACCCGGAAATAAACCCACACATTTAGGGAAAACCCTTTTGATATTTGACAAAGACCCCAAAATTATACAAGGGAAAGAATCTTCCCAAACCCCCTTTATCTGAAAAAGGGACCATATCAAGTATATATAAAAACAAAAGAAGTGAAAAGCAGAAAACCCAAATAACCTTTTAAAAATGGGAACGGGCTAAAAGAAATTTTTGTAGGGGAATACCAAGGGCAGAGAAGAAAAAGAAATGCTAAACCCTCACAGCCATTAGGAAATGAAAATCAAAAAAACCCCTGAGATTTCACCTTACACCCATGAGAAGGGCCCGATAAAAACCAAAAGTAAAACATGTGGAGGGGTTGAGAAAGAGGAACCCTTCTCCACTGTGGGGGGAATGTAAACTGGAAACCATTTGGGAAATCAATATATGTTTTTCCAAAAAAAATGGGAAAAGTGTTTCCAAAATCCAGCCATACCACTCCAGGCATATATCCAAAAGATTTTCAACAAAAAAGGAAAATTTTGTCAACCATTTTCAGAGTTTTATTTGAAATAGCCAGAAGTGGAAACAACCCAGATGCCCTCAATAAGAATGGATGAAAAATGGGGGTACATTACAAATGGAATATTACTCAGAAAATGAAAAATCATAAAACCGAAATTTGGGTTAAAGGGGATCGGGAAAGGATCATCCTGAGGAGGTCCCAGAATCAAAAGAACACATGGATATACTCACTATATAGACATAAAAAAGACAAACCCAATAAAACCTGTCCAAAGAAACAAACAAGAGAGAGGCCCCCAACAAAATGTCAAACCCCCATCCGAAAGGCAAAGAGGATGGACATCAGAAGAAGAAGAAAACAGAAACAACCTAGAACCTACCACAGAGGGCTTCAGTTTCCTGTCTCTACAGACTATCAAAGCAGATGCTAGCCTGATGGCAACTGTTGGGCAGAGGAATGGGACTTTATGTAAGAACTGGGAATAGTAAGAGCTGAGAGATTGGTGGCCTACAAGCGAGCAACAGAACAAGAAAATTTGAACACAGAACTTCCTATATCTACCCAACTAAGGACTATTCATAGATAACCCAGAACCCCTGCACAGATGTAGCCTAGGCAGTTCAGAGTCCAATTGGGTTACATAGTAATGAAGAGGACTGTCGACATGAACTGACTGGCCTGCTCTTTAGTCACCTCCTCCTGAGGGGAGGAAATTACTAGGCATTATAGTAGAGACAGCCCAGCCACTTTTGATGTGAACTGGATGGACTAAGATCAGAAAGGAGAGGAGAACCCCCTATCAGTGGACTGGGGAGTGGCATGCATGCAGAGGGGAGGGAGGGTGGGATTGGGAGGGGAGGAGGGGCTTATGGGGATGGAGAATGAATAAAGTGTAATTGATGAAAATTTAAAAAGGGAAAATAAAAAAGAACCTTAAATGACTTTCTCAAAAGTGGAGGAAAACATGGAGTTAGTCAATTTACATGGAGCACGTCTCGCCTCTGGGGGGTATGGTCTCCTGAACCTACCAGACCTCGACACCACCACTGCTAGTTCTAGAACTGATGCAGGATGTTCCAACGAGGGGTTAAGGCTTCTTTATAATATTTCCTATAAGCCCACACCTGTTTGTTTATATCCCCATTTTTATTCATTATTAGCCAGATAGAGCCAAGTAATTGTGGTAATGATACTTGCTTTTTGCCCAATGCTGTAATGCTAGTAAATTTACTAGCTGGTTACCACATGCCTCGCTGGATGCCTGTGCCTCATTGATGCCCTCACGCTATGACTCTCTTTCAGACAGAAAAGGGATCTTGGAATTACAGCTGCCATTGTTACTGCTATCTCATTATGGCTGTTGAGCTACCACACGGCATTAGCCATGAGTCATACTGGGCAGACTGCTCAGACCCTGAATAACCTTTTAGCCAATGTAGCCATGCGCCTAGATACAAAAGGAATTAATGCTCAACTAAAAGGAGGTTTGATGGTGTTCAATCAGAGGATTGACCTCGTGCAGGAGCAAATTGATACCCTATGGCAAATCGCTTCAACTTGCCTGTCAATGAAAATATGCTGGACTTGAGTCACTAGCATACAACATGAGAATTTTTCTGTGCTGCAAATCTGTCTAAACAATTGTCGAGCTATTTTAGGTAATTGGACTGAGAATCTGATACTACGATGGACCAGCTGAGAGTGGCCATTGTCATGTAAATTTACCAGAGTGGACGCAGGATCAGCCACAGGAGTATCACCATGATTGCTGCAGCCATGAATCATCTGAAGGAATGGGCGGCATGGGAGCGTTAGCAGGCCTTCTGGTGTTGGTCACCTTTGGTTTGCCTGTATATATGCAAGATTAGAGTCTCACAACAGCGTAATGCAGCCATGACCATTCAGGGGCCTACAGCCATTGAAGCAGGATAGTCTCCCTAAGCATGGTTGGCTACCATAAAGCCAAAATATTACGCCAGGATGCGGCTTAAGCACTGCACTAGGGTCAGCCACTTGACCCAGAGAAGAGCATGTCTGATTGCATGCGGGTTGATGCCCCAGGTCCCGCCTTCTGAGAAAAGGCAGATTGACGGGTTCCGATGCTCTTTGTGGGATGACACCTAAATGAATGATCAGCACAAAGTCCCAATTATTTCATATCAGAGATCAGACCCTACTCTGCCTGATGTCCAAACAAAAAGGGGGACTGCAGAGAGCTGCGAATGCCACTCCTGAAAGATGGAGCTGGTTTCGCCTTTCCACCTTCCGATGGTGAGTGTTTCGTCACAAACAACCCACATTTGTTCCCAGGGGCATTTAAAGTGGGCTTTTCCCCAGGCGATGATTGTTCAATTCCTGAAAAACTGCTTTTAAAAAAAAAAAAACAAAACACGTTTAAAGTGTGTTTTGTTTTTGGTTTTTTATTAAATTGCCGGGGCTAAAGGCAAAAACCCATTTTTCCACCTAAGAGGAGGCCCCAAGGGGTTTTAGTGACAAAGGGTTTTTGCAGTTTTTTTTTGTTAAATTTGCCCCTTAGAAACAAAAAAAATAGGGGTTTATTTGGGCTTGGTTAGAAGGGAGGTTTTTAAAAGTTTTGGGTTGGGTTGGGTTGTTTTTATTAATACAAGATTCTGATAAAAATTGAAAAAAAAAATGGAATTAGTTTGTTGTGCATTTTTTGTTTTTTCATGAAGACTTTTTTTTTCCCAACTTTTCATATCGTTTTCCTTTTCCCTTTATTTCAATTGAGTGAGCAACATGGATTTATTTTAAAAGTAGTGCTGGGCCCCTTACCAAAAAGTAAAAGAAAGTATTTGTACAGTACTGTTTTGAGAAACCTGAAGGATACCACTGTTTGAGAAACAGGGCGGGGAGGAACTAGCGAAGAGACCCACTGTGGGGATTTTGGGGTCGGGGCTGCCCGGACCCAAAAATCAATTTTGCTGACCACGATAGAGAAGTTTGAGACTGTTCCAGCTGAGAACCCTAAGAAAATAGTGAGACTGTTCCAGCTGAGATGGGAGCCCAAGAAATCCGGGTGGGGTCCCAAGATTGAGAGCCATCTGCCCTTTTCCACCCCCCGTTCCTATATCATGGTGTCCCCCAAACCTGACCTGGGTTCTTTAAATGTACCAACAGCCCCCTGTAATTGCCTCGCTTCTGTACCTGCACTTTGCTCTGAGACCCTAAAAAAGCCCAGCTTTTACTCGGGGGGCCCCAAAGTCTTCCAAAAACTTTGTCCCCCCGGGCCCCCCCGTATCAAAAAAAGCCTCGCTGTTTGCAGCCGAACATCTGGTCTCTTTGATCCTTGGGGGGGGGTCTCCAGGGACCCCCAGGGGAGTTTTTCATTTGAGGCCCACGGATCTGAGACCCCCCGGGGACCACACCAGCCCGGAGGTGATCCGGTTTTTTGTTCGGAGTTTTGTGATCGGGGGGTTTTAAACAGTCTGTTTTGTGTGTGTCTGTTTTCCCGGGGGGTTCAATTTCCCCCTGTGGTCTGTGGTTGGGCCCCGTCATCTGTATTTTGGAAATTAAAGGAGTTGAGGGAACGATTTCTTTCCGGGGGCTCCTGGGAGACGCCCAGGAGTGTTTTTAGGAGCTGTTTTCACGGTTCCATCTGAGGGGGGAGAGACCCGTTTTTTCCCCCCCTCGCCTGTCTGGAAGCACATCCACTCGTTTTCCGGGCCCCCTGTTCAAGGCTATGTGTTTCATCTGGGAGACAGAGGAACCGCCCTCTGAAAAGTCTCCATCTGAATTTTTGCTTGTTTTGTGTCTTATCTGCGGGTGGCTTGTGTTGTGTTCTTCTGTCTCGGGGCTTTAAAAATGAAAAGGGTTTTTTTTATGTATTTAAAAAATGGGAAAACTGTCACTACCCCCAAAAGTTTAATTTTTACAGAAAGAACGGGGGGGGGAGAGGCACCAGAAGCGGGTTTCAGGACCCCGGGGGAGGGACAGAGACCCTCGGGAGAAGGAGAGGAAAGGGCCCTATGGGCCGGGATAAAAAAGTCCAGCACAGGGGGTTTGGGACCGAGCTGCCCTGATAGTAGCTGCCTGGCTGCTGAGAGTGGGGGAAAACCCCCCCCCTCCCTTTCTGCCATTTGGGGGAAGTAAGGCAAGAGCCACCCTCCTTCCCCCTTTTTCCCCCTCCTCCCACCTGGGGGCTTGCAATTTAAAGATCAAACAGAATTTAAAAAAAAAATGTACTCACTGTAATTTTGAATTAGCTGAGTCTGTCTGTTTAAAATAGGCCATTATCCAATTGTTTTAACTGGTCTTAAATGGTTGATATGATAAAAATAAGGGGATGTTTTAAAGGGTTTAAAATTTTAAATTTTTTTTAAAACGAATGTGTCACGTGTTTGTAGGGTCTATAAATCCCAAATTTTTAAATAACAAAAAAATTTTCCCAATGGTGGGCCCTAAAAAAAAAAAAAAAACAAAGGTTGCAAAATCCTGAGTCAAAATGATTTTTTTTCCTTTTTGGGATAAAAAAAGTCTTATTCTGTTGATTTTGGGTTCTGAAGATTATTTTTCATTTTAAAATTTGGTCAAAACTAGTTTCAACTTTTAAAATTAGGGTTTTCCAAAAAATTTTCCAGCTGGTGGACGCACTTCTTTTCCCTTCTAGGTTAAAAGGATAACTTTTTTTAAATTTGGGTTTAAATTTGGGATTGGTTTTAAAATTAAATTGTTAACTGGTAAATTCTGTTTTAAAATCGGTTTTGAAATTTTTAAACAAAATGTTTAAAGTTTATCATTCTTTTGGTATGAAATGATTTTGGGGATTTTATTAATTTTACTAAAAAACCCCCTGCCGTTTGGAACTGAAAAAATGATTTTTAAAATGTATTTTGTGGGGGTTGTTTTTTTGAAGCTGATTTGATATCTTTTCCCCAAGAAGAGTTTTTTAAAAAAATGGACCAGTGGCATTTGGTTTTTGGGTAAAGCTGGCAAACAGGCAGCCCATGATGGTTCAGGATAGAAAAAAAAGTGTATTTTTGTAAGGGCCGCCACCATACGGGTTTCAAGATAAAGGGGGTAAAACAAGTTTGCCCATTTTGTTCAGGATCTCAGGTGATAGTCATACAGTTTTAAATAAAAGCACGTTTTTTTAATGAAATGGTAGGAGGAAGATTTGCGTTCTTGAACTGTACGATTAAAAGGGCTTTTATTTTAGTTAGAAAGAAGATTTAAAGTCTGCTAATACTGAGTTGAGCCTTCCCTTAGTCTCCTTTGCGTTTTTAAGGTTGTTCAGGAGGTAACTATAGTTTGCCTATTTGTCTTAAAATAAGGGGTTCAAAAAGATTCGTATCTAGAACTAGTTTAAAATACTTTCTGTTTTATGGGACACAGTTTAAAAAGATGATAAAACAAAGAGTCCAGATATGCTCCTCGCTTATCAGAGATCGATGAATAGGCATTTTTAAAATGTAAGTTTTTTTGGGAGAAAGCCCCAAAACCCAAGTATCCCAAGGTCTGAAGATTTGGACACAATGACAGATGACTGCAACTCGGGTTTTGGGATCAACCCATTTGGGAAATACTTCCCCAACTGGCCCACTGCTAGGCCCAGCCAAACTGTGGACAAACCCGGGGACACCTGAAGAGCCATTGTCTCACAGGAGAGGAATGAGGCAACCCCCTGTTCCTTTTTCCCAGCAGCAGCTCATCCTCTATGCCTGATGGCGGGACCCCTCTGCTCAAAAGCCGGGAGAACATAGGGGGACCTGCCAGGAATGGATAACTAGTCATCTCTGTCATTTTGATTGGTACTTAGCTCAAATTTATCCTTCAGGTCTCTGATCCTTGATAGTAGGAAAAAGGCGGGTTAGTTGGTAACTTGGCAGAAAGAGCAGACAGTTAGGTTCATATCAGCCTTGGACAGTTCATTAGTTATTAAAATACTGGATACTATAATTTTGTTGCCAAAAAAAACAGGTTTGTCCTGCTCACAGGCTTTAATCATTCCCAAAAGTCTTATATTAATAGTTAAAAAAAAAATAAGGTTTATTAGGTCTGAGGAATGGGGAGTTCAGGTTATAAAAATCAAAAAAAAGGGCCCACATATGATCAAAGTATCAATTTAATGGACGCATTAACATTTTAAAAAAAGTACACAGTTTCTCACGAGGGAATCTTATTTACCCAAAAATATAGGAGGGAACGGTTTACAGACCCTTGTCTGGTTAATGGTTGCACGGTTTCGGGGCGAAGCCACTGTAAGACACGGGCAGTCTGTAAAACTGACTTTAAAAAATACCCAAGGTGATTTGCCCAGATGGCATTAACCCCAAAAAAGGCTGCCACATGGAACACTTAAGTTTTTTTATAAAGATAAAAAAACAAACAGCTGAATGGTACCAATTTGGGGAAAATTTTTTTATCTGTTACTCCAAAAGGGGTATTAGATTTTGAAATGTTATTTTCTGATCCCAAAATTTTTATATGAGGTTATAAAATCAAAAGGTCAAAAGACTGATTATAGCTCAAATGGACCCCAGAAGATTTTTTCCCCGGTGTTGGGATTTCACTTTTTCCATTTAAAGAAAAATCAATTCGCTCTAGTTGAATTGTCCAGCAGATTTTCCCCTTTTTGACTTGTTCCGCATCAGCGTGGACTGCGTGAGATCGGGATTTCCCTGAAACTGACATGATTGCCCCTGCCTTTTCGGGTGGATCAATGAACCAGATGTTTGGGGACTTTATTGCCCAGCCTTGATCATTTCAGCCTTCCAGCCCCTGATGCCTTGGTAATAACGGCCGCCGGGGAAGCCCAGAAGACGGAACTACCCCAAATCCCCCCAGCAGGCTGAAATGCTAAAAAAAAAGGGGTCCTGGCATTAGCTATTATCTTGGGCACTGTTAGCTGAAAGGGAATAATATTGCAGCAATCTTGCCAGAGAGCCCATGTAATAGTTCTGGGGGTTAAAAGGAAGACCCCAGACAGAGAAGCAGTTTTTTTGAGGGGGAAAAAGCTGGTACAGATTTGGGCAATAAAGCCACCATTTTTCCAAAAAGGGTTGTTAACCCAGCAGTATCATCTTTTTAAACAGCAGGAGACAAAAATTTAAATCCCCCTGGGCCCTAGAATGAAAGATTCCATTCTTTAGAAAAAAAGGGGGGGAATGAAAGCCCCCTCCAAAAAAGTTAGAAGACAATATTTAAATTTTCATTTTGTACACCTTTTTTTAAAACCTGGGATACCATTTTTTGAGAAACCTGTTAGGAGGGAACATAAGAGACCGCGCGGGGGATATTCGTCAGGCCCCCGTGAGCCAAAAATAAATTTGGTGACCAGCAATGAAAATTTTTTGGAGACTGTTCCAGCTGAGATAGGAGCCCTGACAAACAACGGGGGCAGCCCCGATTGAGAGCCACATGACCTTCCACCACCCGTTCCTGATATCATGGTGCCCCTCCCAAACCTGACTGTTGTGGTCCAAAATGTCCAACCCCCTGTAACTATGCTTCGCTTCTGTACCTGCACTTTTGCCTGAGACCCAAAAAAACCCCAGCCCACCCAGGGGGAGGTTTTCCAAGAGATTTTCGCCCCGGTCCCCGTATCAAAAAAAGCTCTTGCTGTTTGCAGCCAACATCTGGTCTTTGATCTTGGGAGGGTCTTTTGGAAAACCCATCGAGTCTTTATTTGGGCCCCAGCGATCTGAGACCGGCTCCGGGGACCCCCGATCCGGGCCCCGGAGGTGACTCCCGGGTTTTTTTGTTCTGTGAGTCTTGTGACGGGGGTTTAACAGTCTGTTTTGTGTGTGTTTTTTTTCCCCGGGGGTTAAGTCTCCTGTGGTCTGAGGCTTCCCAAGCATCTGTATTTCGGGAACCAAAGGAGTTGACGGAATCGGTTTCTTTTTTTCCCGGGGCCCTGGAGACGCCCGATTTTCTGTGGAGCTTTTTTTTGGATCCCATCGGGGGTGGGAGAGAGCCTTTTTCTCTTGTCGGGAAGCACGAGCAACTCGATTCGGCCCGCCTTTTCGGGGCCACGCCATCTGGGAGACAGGGGAAACCCGGCCCTCTGAAAAGCCCCATCTGAATTTTGCTTTCTTTTTTTGGTCTTATCTCCCCCAAAGGGTTTTGGTTGGTTCTGTCTGTCTGGCCTTTATAGTAATTTGTGTTTTTTTATGTATTTGAAAAAGGGGACAAACTGTTTACCCCCAAAAGTTTAATTTTTACAGCAAAAGAGCACGGGGGGGAGGGGTTACCAGAAGCAGGTTCGGGCCCCGGGGAGGTGGGGCGGTCACGGGGAGCCAAGGGAGAGGCAAGGCTCAGGGGCTTGCTGATGAAAGTCCTTAGACATGGCTAGGGGGGGATTGGCACCGCTGCTCCATGATAGAAGCTGCCTGGCTGTTGAGAGGAAGAAAACCCCCCCTTTTCCCTTCATGCCATTAGCAGGAAGTAAGGCAAGAGCTCACCACCCCCTTTGCCCTTTTTCCCCTCCTCCCACCTGGGGGGTTGAAAATTTACAGATCAAACAGAATTTAAAAAAAAAACTGTATTTTACTGTAATGTTTAGAATTGCAGCTGAGTCTGGCTTTTTAAAAATATAGGGCCCATTATGCAATTTTTTTCAATGGTCTTAAATGGGGATATGTTTAAAAAAATTGATTTTTTTGGTTAAATTAAAATTTTTTTAAAACGTAGTTTTCAGGTTTGTAGGGTTAAAAAGCAATGTTTAAATAACAAAATGTAAATTTTTCTTTGTTTACTTTTGAATATATCGTTTTCCTTCAGTTTTCCTGTATTCTAATTGAGCTAGCACAACATGTGAAGTTTCGAGTGATTTGAGTTTCTTTCTTTTTTGGGAAAATTGTTTCTGTGGCACATGTGATGATCACTAGTTTGACTGTTATAATAATTGAATGGACAAACGAGGGAATTAGTTTACAAAGTTGTGCTTAGTTTTGTTCTTTCGATGGAAATTTTTTCGGCCCTTTAAATTTGAGGTAACACTTTTTCAGTTTTCCTGTATTCCTAATTGTTTGGCAAATATGTGATTCCGCAAAGAGTGCTTTTTTTTTTCTATATTTTTATTCAAACTTGTTCCTGTGCGTACAGGGAATCATTTTTCGGTCTATGGATCCAAATTGATAGGCACATGTGATTTAGTTTACAAAGAGGTTTGAATTTATGTTTTTTCGGGGGAAACTTGTTCCTTTTAGGAACAAGAAAAGTTTTTGGGTTGGGGGCGGGGTTGGGGTTGGTTTTATCACTTTCAGTTTTCCTGTTATAAAATTGAACAGGCTACCTAATGTGAATTTTTTTTCAATGTTGTGTTTTATGCTTGCTTTGATAAAAATTTTTTTTTTGCTGTACTTTTCGAAATATCGTTTTTATTTTTCCTATATTCCAATTGAGCAAGTGGAAAAGGATTTATTTTTAGAGTGCTGTCATTTTTTCTTCGAGGGAAATTTCTTCCGGCTGTACAAGCGAATTCATTTCATTTTTCCTGTTTTAATTTTTTGGGCGAATACAGGGGATTTAGTTTTTGGGTAGTGCTATCCGTTTCCTTTCTTCTGATGGAAACTTGTTTCGGCTGACAGGTGATATATCATTTTAAAGTTTCCGTAAAAAGGAACGAGCAAAGATGTGAATTAGTTTACAAATTTATGTTTATGCTTGTTTTTTCGAGGGAAACCTTTTTTCCCAAAAGGAATAACACTTTTCCGTTTTCCCTCTTTCCCCAATTGAGCGGGAAACACATGGTTTCCCGCTTAAAATAGTGCTTTTTTTTCGGTTCTTCTGTTGGAAACTTGTTTCTGGCTAAGGATATACCTTTTTCATTTTTCCTGTATTCCTAATCGAGTGGCAAACATGGAAGTTTACAAAGAGGGCTTTGGCGTTTATGTTTGGGGGGAAACTTTTTCCCTTTTGGGGGAAAAGTTAGGTTGGGTTTTAGGTTGGTTTAGGTTTTGGTTTTGGGGGTGGGAGGTTGGGTGGGGAGGAGTTAGGAGGGAGGTTAGGTTTGGGTTGTTGGTTGGGGTTTGGGGTTACGGTTAGGTTATATCACTTTTCAGTTTTCCCTGTTATAAAATTGAACAGGCAAACAAATGTGAATTAGTTTACAAAGGGCTGTTTTGTTTTTTTCCGGGAAACTTTTTTTTTCCAACTTTTCATATATCGCCATTTTCCCCTGTATTCCTAATTGAGAACAAACCTTGATTTAGTTTAAAAAGTAGTGCTTTATGTTTTTGTTCTTCTTTTGGGTTGTTTCTGTGCTGTACAGTGTGATTTTCATTTTCATTTTTTGTTATATTAATTGAAGGGACAAATAGGGGAATTGTTTAGTTGTGCTTTGCTTGCCCTTGATGGAACCTTTTCTTGGCTGAAGTTGATATACATTTTCCAGTTTTCCGTTATTATGATTGAACAGGCAAATGAATGAATTAGTTTACAAAGGGTTTTGCATTTCTGTTCTTCCCGGAGAACTTGTTTTTTTGCAACTTTTTAAAAAAGGTTTTGGGTTTTTCCCTGTATTCCAATTGAAAAGGGAAACAGTGTTTCCCCTTTTAAAAGAGTGATTGCTTTCCTGTTTTTCATTCAAACTTGTTCTGTGCGTATAGGGGATATATCACTTTCATTTTTAATGTTATAATAATTGAAAGGGCAAAGATGTGAATTCTATACAAATTTGGTTTATGTTTTGTTCTTCGAGGGAAACAGCCCCTGTGAGGTTTGATATACATTTTTCGTTTTCCTGTTAAAATAATTGAAAGGTGAAACGAATGTAATTATTTTAAAAGGGCTTTGTTTTTCTATTTTTCATGAAAATTTTTTTTCTTTGCCATACTTTTCGATATATCGCGTTTGCTGTACCCAATTGACGGCAACACACGGATTTAGTTTAAAAAGTGCTTTTTTTGATATTCTTTTTTTGAAACTTTTTCCTTTGGGAACATGTTGGGTTAGGTTAGGACAGGTTAGGTTAGGAAGATTAGGTTAGGTAGGCTTAGTGTTAAGGGCTTAGGTTAGGTTGGGGTTATATCACTTTCAGTTTTCCTGTTATAATAAAAAAAACTGTCGCACAATTGTGAATTAGTTTACAGTTGTGCTTAGTGCCTTTCCGAAAACTTGATTTTTTGCCAAACATTTTGATTTAGCGCCGTTTCCTGTATTCAATTAAAAAAGACACATGTGAAGTTTAAAAGAATGATTTGCCTTTCTTTTCTTTTCTTTGGGAAACTTGTTTCTGTGTGTGCAGTGTGATATATCATTTTTTAGTTTTCCTGTTATAATAATTGAAAGGTGACACGAGGAAATTTTGTTTTAAATTTGTTTTTATGTTTTTGTTTTTTTGATGGAAAAGGTTCCGCTGTCCAGTTCCATATATCATTTTTCATTTTCCTGTTATAATAATTGAACCGCAAAACATATGTGAATTTTTTTACGTTGTGCTTTGTATTTCTGCCCTTTTCGATGAAAATTTGCTTTTGCCGATATTTGACATTTGTTTTCAGTTTTCCGTATTCCAATTGAGCGGAAAAAGGGGTGATTTAGATACAAAAGGAAAGCGCTTTTGTTTTTCGTTGGAAACTTGTTTCGTGCTGTGTGGATATATCTTTTTTCATTTTTTTTTAAATAATATTTGAAGGGGAAACACGATTTTAAATTTAGTTTAAAAGGTATTTTTTATGCTTGTTTTTTTTCATGAAAGGTTTGTGTTCCAAAAAAAGTCATAAACCCTTTTCAGTTTTCTTTTTTCCCAATTGAGCGAGTGAAAATTGTGATTCCGCTAAAGTAGTGTTTTGTTTTCTATTCTTCATAAACTTTTCTGTACAGTGCAAATTTCATTTTTCAGTTTTCTGATTCAATTGAGCAAAAGGGAAAATGTGATTTAGTTTTAAAAGACTGCTTTGACTTTATGTTTTTTCCCTTTTTAAACTTGTTCCTGGTATGAAAAAAGGTTAGGGTTAAAAGGGGAGAGGGGGGGAGGGGAGGGGGAGGGGGAGGAAGTAGGGGGGGGTTAGGGAATAGGGTTAGTTGAGGTTGTTAGGATGATATCACTTTTCAGTTTTACTGTTAAAAATTGTACAGGAAAACAAATGGGAATTATTTTGAGTTGTGCTTTATGCTCCCTATTGATGAAAACTTGTTTGTTTGCCTTTCTTTTTGTTTAACACGTTTTTCATTTTTCCTCTTATTCCTAATTGAGCAAGTGACACACATGTGATTATTAAAAGAGTATTGTTTCCTGTTCTTGCTTTCGAAACCTGTTGGGGCTGTACAATGATAAAACACTTTTCATTTTCCCCCTGTATTCTTAATTTTGAGGAACACATGTGATTGGGGGTTTACAAAGAGTGCTTTATTTTCTGTTTTTTCCCCCTTTTGGGAAATTTGTTTTTTGTGCGGGAAGGTGATTTATCATTTTTCAGTTTTCCTGTTAATGATAATGGAAGGCAAAATATGTGAATTTAAATTTTAAAAAAGTTGTGCTTAGGTTTCTGTTTTTTCCATGGAAATTTTTTTTGTGTGCCTTATCAGGCGAGATAAACTTTTCCGCTTCCCTTTTCCCAATAGAGGGAGCGAAACATGTAATCGCTTAAAAGAGTTTTTTTTCTTTCTGTTCTTCTGTTGGAAACTTGTTTCTCCGCAGTGTGAATATAAACTTTCCTTATTCCTAAATGATCGAGTGGCACACATGTGATTTAGTTTACAAAGTAGTGCTTTTCTTTTTATGTTTTTGGGTTTGGGAAATTTTTTCCCCTGTGGGGAAACAAGGGGTTAGGTTAAGAAAAAGGGTTAGGTAGGTTTAGGGAGGTTAGCCTGTGTTAGGTTAGGCAGTCAGGTTAGGCTTAGGTTGGGGTTTAACGTTATATCACTTTTCAGTTTTCCTGTTATAAAATTGAACAGGCAACAAATGTGAATTATTTTTAAAAATTTGGCTCGCTTGTTCTTTCATAAAAATTTTTTTTCCTTTCTGACTTTTCGATTTATCGCCATTTTCCCCCATTCCAAATTTGGGAGGAGCGTCATGGGATTTAGTTTAAAAGTAGGGGTTTGTTTTTTGCTTCTGTTGAAATTGTTTCTGTGCTGTACAGGGGAAACATCACATTTCAGTTTTCCTGTTATAATAAAAATGGGCAACATTGTGAATTATTTAAAAAATTTGTTTTGCTTTCTTTTTTTCAATGGATACTTATTTTGTGCCTTCGGGCGGAAATCCCCTTTCAGTAACTTTATTCCTAATTGAGGCGCAAACCTGGTTTCCCGCTAAAAGAGTGTGTGCCTTCTGTTCTTCTGCCTAAACTTGTTCCTCTGCATACAGTGCTATATCTCTTCAGTTTTCGTATTCCTAATTGAGCAAGGGCACACATGTGTTTGGGGGTTTAAAAGTAGTGTTTTTGGCGCTTATGTTCTTTCTGAAACTTGTTTCTGTGCTGTACAGTGTGATATACCAGTTTTCCTTTATAATAATTGAATGGACGCACGATATGAATTAGTTTCAGTTGTGCTTTCAGCTTTTTTTTAAAGGGAAACCCGTTCCTGTGCAAAGATCATATATCATTTTTTAGTTTTCCTGTTATAATAATTGAACGGGCACAGGTGGCGAATTAGTTTATGTTGTGTTTGCTTTTTTCTTTCGTGGAAACGAGTGTCCCAAAAGTGCGGATAAACTCATTTTCCGTATTCCAATTGAGCGAGCGCCAACACATGTGATTCCGCTTAAAAGTGGGGTTCTTCTGTTTTTTTGTTCAAACTTGTTCCTGTGCTGTACGGGCTTTATGTCACTTTCAGTTTTCCTGTATTCCTAATTGAGCAAGTGGCAAAATGTGATTTAGTTTACAGAGTGCTGTTTGGCAAAAACTGTTCATTTTTGGGGAAATTAGGTTTTTTAAAATAGGCTTAGGTTAGGTTAGGGGTTGGGGCTTGGTTAGGGGGGGTTATATACTTTGGTTTATTTTATAAAATTAAACAGGCAAAAATGGAATTAGTTTCGTTGTTTTTTCCCTTCTGTTCTTTCAATGAAAACTTGTTTCGTGAATTTTTTTTATCGCTTAGTTTCCGTATTCAAGAGTGAGCAACACATGTGATTCATTTTAAAAAGAGTGCTTTTTTTTTTGTTCTTTTTTTTGGAAATTTTTTTCTGTGCTGTACAGTGGATATTCATTTCCCCTTTTTTCCTGTTTTAATAATTGAACGGGCGAATGTATGGGAATTTTTTTTCGGAGTGCTTGTATTTTCTTCGTTTTAAACGTTGTGCCTTGTAGAGATAAACTTTTCGTTTTCCATGCCTAATTAGCGCACACACATGTGTTTCCATTTAAAAGTAGTGCTTTCTTTTGTTTTTCTTTCGATAATTGTACAGGCAACACGAATGTGAATTAGTTTGCAAAGTTGTGCTTATGCGTTTTCCCTATTGATGAAAACTTGTTTGTTTGCCTTACATTTTGATATATCGCTTTTCAGTTTTCCTGTATTCCTAATTGAGCAAGTGACACACATGTGATTCTATTTAAAAGTAGTGCATTGCTTTCCTGTTCTTGCATTCAAACCTGTTGCTGTGCTGTACAATGTGATATATCACTTTTCAGTTTTCCTGTATTCCTAATTTTGAGGACACACATGTGATTAGGTTTACAAAGTAGTGCTGCGTTTCTGTTCTTCTGTTGGAAACTTGTTTCTGTGCTGTACAGTGTGATTTATCATTTTCAGTTTTCCTGTTATGATAATGGTAACGGGGCGACACATATGTGAATTAATTTAAAAGTTGTGCTTTGTGTTTCTGTTCTTTCCATGGAAACTTGTTTGTGTGCCTTACTGTGCGAGATAACACTTTTCCGTTTCCTCTATTCCTAATAGAGGAGCCGAAAAACATGTAATTCCGTTTAAAAGTAGTGCTTTGCTTTTCTGTTCTTCTGTTGGAAACTTGTTTCTGGGCATACAGTGTGATATATCACTTTTCAGTTTTCCTGTATTCCTAAATGATCGGAGTGGCACACATGTGATTTAGTTTACAAAGTAGTGCTTTTCATTTATGTTCTTTGGTTGGAAACTTTTTCCTGTTAGGAACAAGTTAGGGGTTAGGGTTTGGGTTAGGGTTAGGGTTAGGGTTAGGTTTAGGGGTTAGGGTTAGGGTTTGTGTTAGGGTTAGGGTTAGGTTTAGGGTTAGGGGCTTAGGGTTAGGGTTAACGTTATATCACTTTTCAGTTTTCCTGTTATAATAATTGAACAGGCAACACGAATGTGAATTAGTTTACAAATTGTGCTTTCCGTTTCTGTTCTTTTTCGATGAAAACTTTTTTTTCCTTGCTGTACATTTTGATTTATCGCTTTTCAGTTTCCTCTATTCCTAATTGAGTGAGCGTCACACATGTGATTTAGTTTACAAAGTAGTGTTTGCATTTCTGTTCTTCTGTTGGAAACTTGTTTCTGTGCTGTACAGTGTGATATATCACATTTCAGTTTTCCTGTTATAATAATTAAATGGGCAACACGTATGTGAATTACTTTACAAAGTTGTGCTTTGCATTTCTGTTATTTCAATGGATACTTATTTTGTGCCTTACAGTGCGAAATAACTCTTTTCAGTAACTTTATTCCTAATTGAGCGAGCGACACACCTGTGATTCCGTTTAAAAGTAGTGTTGTGCCTTTCTGTTCTTTCGTTCGAAACTTGTTCCTCTGCTATACAGTGCGTTATATCTCTTTTCAGTTTTCTTGTATTCCTAATTGAGCAAGTGGCACACATGTGATTTAGTTTACAAAGTAGTGCTTTGCGTTTATGTTCTTTCGTTGGAAACTTGTTTCTGTGCTGTACAGTGTGATATATCACTTTTCAGTTTTCCTGTTATAATAATTGAATGGACGACACGTATATGAATTAGTTTACAAAGTTGTGCTTTGCGTTTCTTTTCTTTCGATGGAAACTTGTTCCTGTGCTGTAAAGATCGATATATCACTTTTTTAGTTTTCCTGTTATAATAATTGAACAGGCGACAGGTAAGGTGAATTAGTTTATAAAGTTGTGCCTTTATGTTTCTCTTCTTTGATGGAAACTTGTTTCTGTGCCATAAAGTGCGAGATAACACTTTTCAGTTTTCCTGTATTCCTAATTGAGCGGCGACACACATGTGATTCCGTTTAAAAGTAGTGCTTTGCTCTTCTGTTCTTTTGTTCGAAACTTGTTCCTGTGCTGTACAGTGCGTTATGTCACTTTTCAGTTTTCCTGTATTCCTAATTGAGCAAGTGGCACACATGTGATTTAGTTTACAAAGTAGTGCTTTGCCTTTCTGTTTTTAGTTTGAAACTTGTTCATGTTTGGAACAAGTTAGGGTTAAGTTAGGGTTAGGCTTAGGGTTAGGGTTAGGGTTAGGGTTAGGGGCTTGGGGTTAGGGTGAGGGTTATATCACTTTTAAGTTTTCATTTTATAATAATTAAACAGGCAACAATGTGAATTAGTTTACAAAGTTGTTCTTTCCGTTTCTGTTCTTTCAATGAAAACTTGTTTCCTTCACCGTACATTTCGATTTATCGCTTTTCCAGTTTCCCTGTATTCCTAATTGAGTAGCAACACACATGTGATTCAGTTTACAAAGTAGTGCTTTGCATTTCTGTTCTTCTTTTGGAAACTTTTTCTGTGCTGTACAGTGTGATATATCACTTTTCACTTTTCCTGTTATAATAATTGAGCAGGCGACATGTATGTGAATTATTTTATTAGTAGTGCTTTGTATTTCTCTTCTTTCGATTGAAACTTGTTTCTGTGCCTTAAAGTGCGAGATAACACTTTTCAGTTTCCTGTATGCCTAATTGAGCAAGCGACACACATGTGATTCCATTTAAAAGTAGTGCTTTGCTTTTTTGTTTTTCTTTTCGATACTTGTTCCTGTGCTGTACAGTCGTTATATCACTTTTAAGTTTTCCTGTATTCCTAATTGAGCGAGTGGCACACATGTGATTTAGTTTACAAATAGTGCTTTGTGTTTATGTTTTCGTTGGAAACTTGTTCCTGTTAGGAACAAGTTAGGGTTAGGTTTAGGGTTAGGGTTAAAGTTAGGTTTAGGGTTAGGGTTGGGATTAGGTGCTTGGGTTAGGGTTAGTTTTAGGTTTAGTGTTAGGGTTAGGTTTAGGGGCTTAGGATTAGGGTTAGGGTTAGGGTTAGGATTAGGGTAAGGGAGCTACGGTGAGGATTAGTGTTATATCACTTTTCAGTTTTCCTGTTATAATAATTATAATTATATAAATTATAATTATATAAAATCCAGATTCCGTAGTGCTCTGCGTTTCTGTTCTTCGTTTGAAACTTGTTCATATTTGGAACAAGTTAAGGTTAAGGTTAGGGTTAGGCTTAGGGTTAGGGTTAGGGTTAGGGTTAGGGCTTAGGGTTATGGTTAGTTTTAGGTTTAGGGTTATTCTTAGGGTTAGGGTTAGAGTTAGGGGCTTAGGGTTAGGGTTATGGTAAGGGTTAGGGTTAGCGTTAGGTTAGGGGCTTAGGGTTAGGATTAGGTTATATCACTATACAGTTTTTCGGTTATAGTCATTGAACAGGCGACACAATGTGAATTAGTTTACAAATTTGTGAAAAAATTAGTTTACAAATTTGTGAAAAAAATTAGGTTAGGGTTACAGTTAGTGTTAGGGTTAGGGTTAAGGTTAGGGTTAGGGTTAGGGTAGGGTTAGCGTGAGGGTTAGGTGAGGTTAGGTGTTGAGGTTAGTGTTAGTGTTAGGTTAGGGGCTTAGGGTTAGGGTTAGGATGATATCACTTTTCAGGTTTACTGTTATAATAATTGTACAGGCAACACTTGAATGTGAATTAGTTTGCAAAGTTGTGCTTTGCATTTTCGTTCTTTCGATGAAAAACTTGTTTGTTTGCCTTACATTTTGATATATCGCCAGTTTTCCTGTATTCCTAATTGAGCAAGTGACACATGTGATTCTATTTAAAAGTAGTGCATTGCTTTCCTCTTCATTCATTCAAACTTGTTCCTGTGCTGTACAATGTGATATATCACTTTTCAGTTTTCCTGTATTCCTAATTTTGAGGACACACATGTGATTTAGTTTACAAAGTAGTGTTTTGCGTTTTTGTTCTTCTGTTGGAAACTTGTTTCTGTGCTGTACAGTGTGATTTATCATTTTTCAGTTTTCCTGTTATGATAATGGTACAGCGACACATATGTGAATTAGTTTAAAAAGTTGTGCTTTGTGTTTCTGTTCTTTCGATGGAAACTTGTTTGTGTGCCTTACTGTGCGAGATAACACTTTTCCGTTTCCTCTATTCCTAATAGTGGGAGCGAAAAACATGTAATTCGTTTAAAAGTAGTGCTTTGCTTTTCTGTTCTTCTGTTGGAAACTTGTTTCTGGGCCGTACAGTGTGATATATTACTTTTCAGTTTTCCTGTATTCCTAAATGATCGAAAGTGGCACACATGTGATTTAGTTTACAAAGTAGTGCTTTGCGTTTATGTTCTTTCGTTGGAAACTTGTTTCTGTGCTGTACAGTGTGATATATCACTTTTCAGTTTTCCTGTTATAATAATTGAACAGACGACACGTATATGAATTAGTTTACAAAGTTGTGCTTTGCATTTCTGTTCTTTTCGATGGAAACTTGTTCCTGTGCTGTAAAGATCGATATATCACTTTTCAGTTTTCCTGTTATAATAATTGAACAGGCGACAGATAAGGTGAATTAGTTTATAAAGTTGTGCTTTATGTTCTCTTCTTTTAGAAGGTGGAAACTTGTTTCTGTGCCATAAAGTGCGAGATAACACTTTTCAGTTTTCCTGTATTCCTAATTGAGCGAGCGACACACATGTGATTCCTTTAAAAGTAGTGCTTTGCTCTTCTGTTCTTTTGTTCGAAACTTGTTCCTGTGCTGTACAGTGCGTTATGTCACTTTTCAGTTTTCCTGTATTCCTAATTGAGCAAGTGGCACACATGTGATTTAGTTTACAAAGTAGTGCTTTGCCTTTCTGTTTTTCGTTTGAAACTTGTTCATGTTTGGAACAAGTTAGGGGTTAAGTTTAGGGTTAGGCTTAGGGTTAGGGTTAGGGTTAGGGTTAGGGCTTGGGGGTTAGGGTGAGGGTTATATCACTTTTAAGTTTTCATTTTATAATAATTGAACAGGCAACACGAATGTGAATTAGTTTACAAAGTTGTTCTTTCCGTTTCTGTTCTTTCAATGAAAACTTGTTTCCTACCGTACATTTCTCGATTTATCGCTTTTCAGTTTCCCTGTATTCCTAATTGAGTGAGCAACACACATGTGATTCAGTTTACAAAGTAGTGCTTTGCATTTCTGTTCTTCTTTTGGAAACATTTTTTCTGTGCTGTACAGTGTGATATATCACTTTTCACTTTTCCTGTTATAATAATTGAACGGGCGACATGTATGTGAATTATTTTACGAAGTAGTGCTTTGTATTTCTCTTCTTTCGATTGAAACTTGTTTCTGTGCCTTAAAGTGCGAGATAACACTTTTCAGTTTTCCTGTATGCCTAATTGAGCAAGCGACACACATGTGATTCCATTTAAAAGTAGTGCTTTGCTTTTTTGTTTTTCTTTCGATACTTGTTCCTGTGCTGTACAGTGCGTTATATCACTTTTAAGTTTTCCTGTATTCCTAATTGAGCGAGTGGCACACATGTGATTTAGTTTACAAATAGTGCTTTGTGTTTATGTTTTCGTTGGAAACTTGTTCCTGTTAGGAACAAGTTAGGGTTAGGTTTAGGGTTAGGGTTAAAGTTAGGTTTAGGGTTAGGGTTGGGATTAGGTGCTTGGGTTAGGGTTAGTTTTAGGTTTAGTGTTAGGGTTAGGTTTAGGGGCTTAGGATTAGGGTTAGGGTTAGGGTTAGGATTAGGGTAAGGGGCTTACGGTGAGGATTAGTGTTATATCACTTTTCAGTTTTCCTGTTATAATAATTATAATTATATAAATTATAATTATATAAAATCCAGATTCCGTAGTGCTCTGCGTTTCTGTTCTTTCGTTTGAAACTTGTTCATATTTGGAACAAGTTAAGGTTAAGGTTAGGGTTAGGCTTAGGGTTAGGGTTAGGGTTAGGGTTAGGGGCTTAGGGTTATGGTTAGTTTTAGGTTTAGGGTTATTCTTAGGGTTAGGGTTAGAGTTAGGGGCTTAGGGTTAGGGTTATGGTAAGGGTTAGGGTTAGCGTTAGGGTTAGGGGCTTAGGGTTAGGATTAGGGTTATATCACTATACAGTTTTCCGGTTATAGTCATTGAACAGGCGACACGAATGTGAATTAGTTTACAAATTTGTGAAAAATTAGTTTACAAATTTGTGAAAAAATTAGGTTAGGGTTACAGTTAGTGTTAGGGTTAGGGTTAGGGTTAGGGTTAGGGTTAGGTAGGGTTAGCGTGAGGTTAGGGTGAGGGTTAGGGGTTGAGGTTAGTGTTAGTGTTAGGTTAGGGGCTTAGGTTAGGTTAGGATGATATCACTTTTCAGGTTTACTGTTATAATAATTGTACAGGCAACACGAATGTGAATTAGTTTGCAAAGTTGTGCTTTGCATTTTCGTTCTTTCGATGAAAACTTGTTTGTTTGCCTTACATTTTGATATATCGCTTTTCAGTTTTCCTGTATTCCTAATTGAGCAAGTGACACACATGTGATTCTATTTAAAAGTAGTGCATTGCTTTCCTCTTCATTCATTCGAAACTTGTTCCTGTGCTGTACAATGTGATATATCACTTTTCAGTTTTCCTGTATTCCTAATTTTTGAGGACACACATGTGATTTAGTTTACAAAGTAGTGTTTTTTGCGTTTTGTTCTTCTGTTGGAAACTTGTTTCTGTGCTGTACAGTGTGATTTATCATTTTTCAGTTTTCCTGTTATGATAATGGTACCGGCGACACATATGTGAATTAGTTTAAAAAGTTGTGCTTTGTCTTTCTGTTCTTTCGATGGAAACTTGTTTGTGTGCCTTACTGTGCGAGATAACACTTTTCCGTTTCCTCTATTCCTAATAGTGGGAGCGAAAAACATGTAATTCCGTTTAAAAGTAGTGCTTTGCTTTTCTGTTCTTCTGTTGGAAACTTGTTTCTGGGCATTACAGTGTGATATATTACTTTTCAGTTTTCCTGTATTCCTAAATGATCGAGTGGCACACATGTGATTTAGTTTACAAAGTAGTGCTTTTCGTTTATGTTCTTTAGTTGGAAACTTGTTCCTGTTAGGAACAAGTTAGGGTTAGGTTAGGGTTTGGGTTAGGTTTAGGGTTAGGGTTAGGTTTACGGGTTAGGGTTAGGGTTTGTGTTAGGGTTAGGGTTAGGTTTTAGGGTTAGGGGCTTGGGTTAAGGTTAGGGTTATATCACTTTTCAATTTTCCTGTTATAATAATTGAACAGGCAACACGAATGTGAATTAGTTTACAAATTGTGCTTTCAGTTTCTGTTCTTTTCGATGAAAACTTGTTTCCTTGCTGTACATTTCGATTTATCGCCAGTTTCCCTCTATTCCTAATTGAGTGAGCGACACACATGTGATTTAGTTTACAAAGTAGTGTTTGCGTTTCTGTTCTTCTTTTGGAAACTTGTTTCTGTGCTGTACAGTGTGATATATCACTTTTCAGTTTGACTGTTATAATAATTGAACGGGCGACATGTATGTGAATTACTTTACAAAGTTGTGCTTTTCGTTTCTGTTCTTTCGATGGAGGCAGGTTTCTGTGCTATACAGTTCGATATATCACTTTTCAGTTTTCCTGTTATAATAATGGAACGGGCGACACATATGTGAATTAGTTTACAGAGTTGTGCTTTGCATTTCTGTTCTTTCAATGGAAACTTATTTTGTGCCATACATTGCGAACTAACTCTTTTCAGTAACTTTATTCCTAATTGAGCGAGTGACACACATGTGATTCCGTTTAAAAGTAGTGTTGTGCCTTTCTGTTCTTTCTTTCGAAACTTGTTCCTCTGCTATACAGTGCGTTATATCTCTTTTCAGTTTTCCTGTATTCCTAATTGAGAAAGTGGCACACATGTGATTTAATTTACAAAGTAGTGCTTTGCGTTTATGTTCTTTCGTTGGAAACTTGTGTTAGGAATAAGTTAGGGTTAGGATTAGGGTTAGGGTTAGGGTTAGGGTTAGGGTGAGGGTTATGGTTAGGGTAGGGTAAGGGTTAGGGTTAGTGTTAGGGTTAGGGTCTTAGGGTTAGGGTGAGGGTTATATCACTTTTCAGTTTTCATGTTATAATATTTGAACAGGCGACACGAATGTGAATTAGTTTACAAACTTGTGCTGTGCGTTTCTGTTCTTTCGATGAAATGTTGTTCCTGTTAGGAACAATTTAGGCTAGGTTAGGGTTAGGGTTAGGGTTAGGTTAGGGTTAGGGTTTCTTTTAGAATTATTGGCTTAGGTTTAGGATTAGGGTTATATCACTTTTGAGTTTTCCTGTTATAATAATTGAACAGGGGACTCGAATGTGAATTATTTTGCAAAGTTGTGCTTTGCGTTTCTGTTCTTTCGATGAAAACTTTTTTCTTTTCCGTACATTTGATTTATCGCTTTTCAGTTTCCCTGTATTCCTAATTGAGTGAGCGACACACATGTGATTTAGTTTACAAAGTATTGCTTTTCGTTTATGTTCTTTCGTTGGAAACATCTTCCTGTTAGGAACAAGTTAGGGTTAGGGTTAGGGTTATGGTTATAGTTAGGGTTAGGGTTAGGGTTATGGTTATGGTTAAGATTAGGGTTAGGGGCTTAGGTTTAGGGTTATATCACTTTTCATTTTTCCTGTTATAATAATTGAACGGGCGACACAAATGTGAATTAGTTTAGAAAGTTGTGCTGTGCGTTTCCGTTCTTTCGATGAAAACTTGTTTCTTTGCCTTACATTTTGATTTATCGCTTTTCAGTTTCCCTGTATTCCTAATTGAGTGAGTTACACACATGTGATTTAGTTTACAAAGTAGAGCTTTGCATTTCTGTTCTACTTTTGGAAACTTGTTTCTGTGCCGTAAAGTGCGAGATAACACTTTTCAGTTTTCCTGTATGCCTCAGTGAGCAAGCAACATACATGTGATTCCATTTAAAAGTAGTGCTTTGCTTTTCTGTTTTTTCTTTCAATACTTTTTCCTGTACTGTACAGTGCGTTATATCACTTTTAAGTTTACCTGTATTCCTAATTGAGCGAGTGGCACACATGTGATTTAGTTTACAAAGTAGTGCTTTGCGTTTATGTTCTTTCGTTGGAAACTTGTTCCTGTTAGGAACAAGTTAGGGTTAGGGTTATGGTTAGGGGCTTAGGGTTAGGGTTAGGGTTATATCACTTTTTAGTTTTCTTGTTATAACAATTGAACGGGCGACACGAATGTGAATTAGTTTGCAAAGTTGTGCTTTGCGTTTCTGTTCTTTCGATGAAAACTTGTTTCTTTGCCGTACATTTCGATATATCGCTTTTCAATTTTCCTGTATTCCTAATTGACCGAGCGACACACATGTGATTCCCTTTAAAAGTATTGCTTTCCTTTCCTGTTCTTTCGTTCGAAACTTGTTCCTGTTAGGAACAAGTTAGAGTTAGGATTAGGGTTAGGTTTAGAGTTAGGGTTAGGGTTAGGGTTAGGGTGAGGGTTAGGGCTAGGTTTAGGGGCTTAGGGTTAGGGTGATCGTTATATCACCTTTTAGTTTTCATGTTATAATAATTGAAAAGGAAACATGAATGTGAATTAGTTTACAAAGTTGTGCTGTGCGTTTCTGTTCTTCTGTTGGAAAATTATTTCTGTGCTGTATAGTGTGATATATCACTTTTCAGTTTTCCTATTATAATAATTGAACCGCCGACACGTATGTGAATTAGTTCACAAAGTTGTTCTTTTCCTTTCTGTTCTTTCAATGAAAGTAGGTTCCTGTGCTATACAGTTCGATATATCACTTTTCAGTTTTCCTGTTAAAATAATTGAACGCGCGACACGTATGTGAATTAGTTTACAAAGTTGTGCTTTTCGTTTCTGTTCTTTCAATGGAAACGTGTTTCTGTGCCATAGAGTGCGAGATAACACTTTTCAGTTTTCTTGTATTCCTAAGTGAGGGAGCAACACACATGTGATTCCGTTTAAAAGTAGTGCTTTCCTTTCCTGTTCTTTCGTTCGAAACTTGTTCCTGTGCTGCACAGTGCGTTATATCTCTTTTCAGTTTTCCTGTGTTCCTAATTTAGAGAGTGGCACACATGTGATTTAGTTCACAAAGTAGTGCTCTGCGTTTATGTTCTATCCTTGGAAACATGTTCCTGTTAGGAACAAGTTAGGGTTATGGTTAGGGTTAGGGTTAGAGTTAGAGGCTTAGGGTTAGGGTTACGGTAAGGGTTAGGGTTAGCGTTAGGGTTAGGGGCTTAGGGTTAGGATTAGGGTTATATCACTATTCAGTTTTCCGGTTATAGTCATTGAACAGGTGACACGAATGTGAATTAGTTTACAAAGTTGTGCTTTGCGTTTCTGTTCTTTCGATGAAAACTTGTTTCTCTGCAATACATTTCGATTTATCGCTTTTCAGTTTCCCTGTATTCCTAATTGAGTGAGCGTCACACATGTGATTTACTTTACAAAGTAGAGCTTTGCGTTTCTGTTCTACATTTGGAAACTTGTTTTTGTCCTATACAGTGTGATATATCACTCTACAGTTTTCCTGTTATAATAATTAAATGGGCGACATATATGTGAATTAGTTTACAAACTTGTTCTTTGTGTTTCTATTCTTTCGATGGAAACTTGTGTCTGTGCCTTATAGTACGAGATAACACTTTTCAGTTTCCTGTATTCCTAATTGAGCGAGCGACACACATGTGATTCCATTTAAAAGTAGTGCTTTCCTTTCCTGTTCTTTCGTTCAAAAGTTGTTCCTGTGCTGTACAGTGCGTTATATCACTTTTAAGTTTTCCTGAATTCCTAATTGTGCGAGTGGCACACATGTGATTTTGTTTACAAAGTATTGCTTTTCATTTATGTTCTTTCGTTGGAAACAACTTCCTGTTAGGAACAAGTTAGGTTAGGTTTAGGGTTAGGGTTAGGGTTATGGTTAGGGTTAGGGTTAGTTTTAGGGCTTAGGGTTAGGGTAATATCACTTTTCAATTTTCCTGTTATAATAATTGAACAGGCGACATGTATGTGAATTATTTTACGAAGTGGTGCTTTTTGTTTCACTTCTTTCGATGGAAACTTGTTCCTGTGCTGTACAGTTCGATATATCACTTTTCAGTTTTCCTGTTATAATAATTGAACAGGAGACACAAATGTGAATTAGTTTACAAAGTTGTGCTTTGCGTTTCTGTTCTTCATTTGGAAAAATGTTTCTGTGCTGTATAGTGTGATATATCACTTTTCAGTTTTCCTGTTATAATAATTGAACGCGCGACACGTATGTGAATTAGTTTACAAAGTTGTGCTTTTCGTTTCTGTTCTTTCGATGGAAACTTGTTTCTGTGCCATAGAGTCTTGAGATAACACTTTTTCAGTTTTCCTGTATTCCTAATTGGGGAGTAACACACATGTGATTCCGTTTAAAAGTAGTGCTTTCCTTTCCTGTTCTTTCATTCGTAACTTGTTCCTGTGCTGTACAGTGCGTTATATCTCTTTTCAGTTTTCCTGTGTTCCTAATTTAGAGAGTGGCACACATGTGATTTAGTTCACAAAGTAGTGCTTTGCATTTATGTTCTATCCTTGGAAACATGTTCCTGTTAGGAACAAGTTAGGGTTATGTTTAGGGTTAGAGTTAGAGTTAGGGGCTTAGGATTAGGGTTAGAGTAAGGGTTAGGGTTAGGGTTAGGGTTAGGGGCTTAGGGTTAGGGTTAGGGTTATATCACTTTTCAGTTTTCTTGTTATAATAATTGAACGGGCGACACAAAGGTGAATTAGTTTACAAAGTTGTGCTGTGCGTTTCCGTTCTTTCGATAAAAACTTGTTTCTTTGCCTTACATTTCGATTTATCGCTTTTCAGGTTTCTTGTATTCCTAATTGAGCGAGCGACACACATGTGATTTAGTTTACAAAGTAGTGATTTGCATTTCTGTTCTTCTGTTGGAAACTTGATTCTGTGCTGTACAGTGTGATATATCACTTTTCAGTTTTCCTGTTATAAGAATTGAACGGACGAAACGTATGTGACTTAGTTTACAAAGTTGTGCTTTGCGTTTCTGTTCTTTCAATGGAAACTTGTTCCTGTGCTGTACAGTTCGATATAGCACGTTTCAGTTTTCCTGTTATAATAATTGAACAGGCGACACGAATGTCAATTAGTTTGCAAAGTTGTGCTTTGCGTTTCTGTTCTTTCGATGGAAACTTGTTTCTTTGCTGTATATTTCGATTTATCGCTTTTCAGTTTCCCTGTATTCCTAATTGAGTGAGCGACACACATGTGATTTAGTTTACAAAGTATTGCTTTTTTATGTTCTTTCGTTGGAAACATCTTCCTGTTAGGAACAAGTTAGGGTTAGGGTTAGGTTAGGGTTATGGTTATGGTTAGGGTTAGGGTTAGGGGCTTAGGGTTAGGGTTAGGGTTATACCACTTTTCAATTTTCCTGTTATAATAATTTAACAGGCGACACGAATGTGAATTAGTTTACAAAGTTGTGCTGTGCGTTTCCGTTCTTTCGATGAAAACTTGTTTCTTTGCCTTACGTTTGGATTTATCGCTTTTCAGTTTCCCTGTATTCCTAATTGAGTGAGTGACACACATGTGATTTAGTTTACAAAGTAGAGCTTTGCATTTCTGTTCTACTTTTAGAAACTTGTTTCTGTGCCGTAAAGTGCGAGATAACAGTTTTCAGTTTTCCTGTATGCCTCATTGAGCAAGCAACACACATGTGTTTAAAAGTAGTGCTTTCCATTTAAAAGTAGTGCTTTGCTTTTCTGTTTTTGATTTCAATACTTGTTCCTGTGCTGTACAGTGCGTTATATCACTTTTCAGTTTTCCTGTATTCCTAATTGAGCGAGTGTCACACATGTGATTTAGTTTACAAAGTAGTGCTTTGCGTTTATGTTCTTTCGTTGGAAACTTGTTCCTGTTAGGAACAAGTTAGGGTTAGGGTTAGGGTTTGGCTTAGGGTTAGGGTTAGGGTTATGCGGTTTGGGTTAGGGTTAGGGTTAGGGTTAGGGTTAGGGGCTGAGGTTAGGGTTAGGGTTAGGGTTATATCACTTTTCAGTTTTCTTGTTATAATAATTGAACGGGCGACACAAATGTGAATTAGTTTACAAAGTTGTGCTGTGCGTTTCCGTTCTTTCGATGAAAACTTGTTTCTTTGCCCTACATTTCGATTTATTGCTTTTCAGTTTTCTTGTATTCCTAATTGATTGAATGACACACATGTGATTTAGTTTACAAAGTAGTGCTTTGCATTTCTGTTCTTCTGTTGGAAACTTGCTTCTGTGCTTTACAGTGTGATATATCACTTTTCAGTTTTCCTGTTATAATAATTGAACGGATGACACGTATGTGACTTAGTTTACAAAGTTGTGCTTTGCGTTTCTGTTCTTTCAATGGAAAGTTGTTCCTGTGCTGTACAGTTCGATATATCACTTTTCAGTTTTCCTGTTATATTAATTGAACGGGCAACACTTATGTGAATTAGTTTAAAAAGCTGTCCTTTCGTTTCTGTTCGTTTGATGGAAACTAGTTTCTTTGCCTTACAGTGCGAGATAACACTTTTCAGTTTTCCTGTATTCCTAATGGAGTGAGTGACAAACATGTGATTTCGTTTGAACTTACTGCTTTGCTTTTCTGTTCTTCTGTTTGAAACTTGTTCCTGTGCTGTACAGTGCATTATATCACTTTTAAGTTTTCCTGTATTCCTAATTGAGTGAGTGTCACACATGTGATTTATTTTACAAAGTAGTGCTTTGCGTTTATGTTCTTTCGTTGTGAACTTGTTCCTGTTAGGAACAAGTTAGGGTTAGGGTTAGGGTTAGGGTGAGGGTTAGGCTTAGGGTTAGGGTTAGTGTTAGGGTTAGGGGTTTAGGGTTAGGTTAGGGTTATATCACTTTTCAGTTTACCTGTTATAATAATTGAAAAGGCGACACGAATGTGAATTAGTTTACAAAGTTGTGCTATGTGTTTCTTTTCTTTCGATGAAAACTAGTTTCTTTGCTGTCATTTCGATTTTTTGCTTTTCAGGTTCCCAGTATTCCTATTTGAGTGATCAACACACATGTGATTTAGTTTACAAAGATGAGCTTTGCGTTTCTGTTCTTCTGTTGGAAACTTGTTTCTGTGCTGTACAGAATGATATATCACTTTTCAGTTTTCCTGTTATAATAATTGACAAGGCGACACGTATGTGAATTAGTTTACAAAGTTGTGCTTTGCGTTTTTGTTCTTTCGAAGGAAACTTGTTCCTGTACTGTACAGTTCGATATATCACTTTTCAGTTTTCCTGTTATAATAAATGAACGGGCGACACGTATGTGAATTAGTTTACAACGTTGTGCTTTGCGTTTCTCTTCTTTAGATGGAAACTTGTTTCTGTTCCATAAAGTGCGAGATAACACTGTTCACTTTTCCTGTATTCCTAATTGAGCGAGCGACACACATGTGATTCCGTTTAAAAGTAGTGCTTTGCTTTTCTGTTCTTTCGTTCAAAAGTTGTTCCTGTGCTGTACAGTGCGTTATATCACTTTTAAGTTTTCCTGTATTCCTAATTGTGCAAGTGGCACACATGTGATTTAGTTAACGAAGTAGTGTTTTTCGTTTAAGTTCTTTCATTGGTAACTTTTACCTGTTAGGAACAAGTTAGGGTTATGGTTAGGGTTAGGATTAGGGTTAGGGTTAGGGGCTTAGGGTTAGGGAGAGGGTTAAATCTCTTTTCAGTTTTTCTGTTATAATAATTGAACAGGCGACACGAATGTGAATTAGTTTACATAGTAGTGCTTTGCGTTTCTGTTCTTCTTTTGGAAACTTGTTCCTGTGCTATACAGTTTGATATATCATTTTTCAGTTTTCCTGTTATAATAATTGAATGGGCGACCCATATGTGAATTAGTTTACAGAGTTGTGCTTTGTGTTTCTGTTCTTTCGATGGAAACTTGTTTCTGTGCCGTAAAGTGCGAGATAACACTTTTCACTTTTCCTGTATTCCTAATTGAGCAAGCGACACACATGTGATTCCGTTTAAAAGTAGTGCTTTGCTTTTCTGTTCTTTCATTTGAACCTTGTTCCTGTGCTGTACAGTGCGTTATATCTCTTTTCAGTTTTACTGTATTCGTAATTGAGAGAGTGGCACATATGTGATTTAGTTTACATAGTAGTGCTTTGCGTTTATGTTCTTTCGTTGGAAACTTGTTCCTGTTAGGAAGAAGTTAGGGTTAGGTTAGGGTTAGGGTTACAATGCGAGATAACACTTTTCGGTTTTCCTGTATTCCTAATTGAGCAAGCGACACACATGTGATTCCCTTTTAAAGTAGTGCTTTGCTTTTCTGTTTTTTTGTTAGAAACTTGTTCCTGAGCTTTACAGTGCATCATATCACTGTTCAGTTTTCCTGTATTCCTAATTGTGCGAGTGGCACACATGTGATTTAGTTTACAAAGTAGTGCTTTTCGTTTATGTTCTTTCCTTGGAAACTTGTTCCCGTTAGGAAAAAGTTAGGGTTAGGGTTAGGGTTATTCTTAGGGTTAGGGTTAGGGTTAGGGGCTTACTGTTACGGTCAGGGTTAGGGTTTGGGTTAGAGTTAGGGTTATTGGCTTAGGGTTAGGGTGAGTGTTATATCACTTTTCAGTTTTCTTGTTATAAAAATTGAACAGGCGACACGAATGTGAATTAGTTTACAATGTAGTGCTTTGCGTTTCTGTTCTTCTGTTGGAAACTTGTTTATATGCTGTACAGTGTGGTATATCACTTTTCAGTTTTCCTGTTATAATAATTGAACGGGCAACACGTATGTGAATTAGTTTAAAATGTTGTGCTTTGCGTTTCTCTTCTTTCCATGGAAACTTGTTTCTCTGATATAAAGTTGGAGATAACACTTTTCAGTTTTCCTGTATTCCTAATTGAGCGAGTGACACACATGTGATTCCGTTTTAAAGTAGTGCTTTGCTTTTGTGTTCTTTCGTTCGAAACTTTTTCCTGTGCTGTACAGTGTGTTATATCACTTTTTTTTTGTATTTTTAAAATTTTCTTTTTATTTATTTATTTTTTTTAGGTTTAATACCTATTGTTTCTTTTTATTTTTTTTTCAATGCAGTTTATTCAGGAACCTTGAACAATCATCTGACCCTGGGGAATGCCAGCCCTCAGCTTAAATAGCCTCTGGGCAGCCAGCCCAGGCATGCCGCTTGGGCAAAGCAGATAGATCCACATACATGGAAGCAAGCCAGATCCTCAGACTTAGCCAAATGTGGAACTGTTCGTGACAGAGAGCACTCACCATCGGGAAGGTGGAAGGCAGAATCCAGCTCCATCTTTAAGGCATAGCATTCCGCACCTCTCTACAGTTCCCCCTTTTTGTTTTCGACGCATCAGGCCAGAGTAGAGGTCTGATCTCTAATGTTAGAAATAAATTGGGACTTTGTACCGATGTTCATTTAGGTGTCATCCACCCAAAGAGCATCAGACCCGTCCGATAACTTTTTCTCAGAGGCGGGACCTGGGGCATCAACCCGCATGCAATCAGACATGCTCTTCTGTGGGTCCAAAGTGGCTGACACTGAGTGCAGTGCTTCGCCTCGCATCCTGAGCATAATATTTTAGCTTTTTATGGTAGCCAACCATGCTTGTGGAGAATGTCCTGCTTCAATGGCTGTAAAGGCCTGAATGATCATGGCTGCATCACACTGTTGTGAGACTCTAATCTTGCATATATACCACAGGCAAACCAAGGAGACCAACACCAGAAGGCCTGCTAACGCTCCCATGCCCGCCCATTCCTTCAGATGATTCATGGCTGCAGCAATCCATGATGATAATCCTGTGGCTAGTCCTGTGTCCACTCTGGTAGAATTTACTGTGACAATGGCCACTCTCAGCTGCTCCATCGTAGTATCAAATTCTCCAGTCCAATTACCTAAAATATAGCTTGACAATTGTTTAGACAGATTTGCAGCACAGGAAAAATTCTCATGTTATATGCTAGTGACTCCAAGTCCAGCATATTTTCATTGACACCAGTGGAGTGTTTTGCCATAGGGTATCAATTTCCTCCTGCATGAGGTCAATCCTCTGATTGCACACCATCAAGGTTCCTTTTAGATATATCACTTTTAAGTTTTCCTGTATTCCTAATTGAGAGAGTGGCACACATGTGATTTAGTTTACAAAGTAGTGCTTTGCGTTTATGTTCTTTCCTTGGAAACTTGTTAGGGTTAGGGTTAGGATTAGAGTTAGGGGCTTAGGGTTAGGGTTAGGGTTAGGGATAGGGCTATCGTTAGGGTTAGGTTTAGGGTTAGGTTTAGGGGTTAGGGTTAGGGTTAGGGTTAGGGTTAGGGTTAGGGTTATATCACTTTTTAGTTTTTCTGTTATAATAATTGTACGGGCGACACGTATGTGAATTAGTTTACAAAGTTGTGCTTTGCGTTTCTGTTCTTTCGATGGAAACTTGTTTCTGTGCCATAAAGTGCGAGAAAACACTTTTCAGTTTTCCTGTATTCCTAATTGAGCGAGCGTCACACATGTGATTCCGTTTAAAAGTAGTGCTTTGCTTTTCTGTTCTTTCGTTCAAAACTCGTTCCTGTGCTGTACAGTGCGTTATATCTCTTTTCAGTTTTCCTGTATTCCTAATTGAGCGAGTGGCACACATGTGATTTAGTTTTCAATGTAGTGCTTTATGTTTCTGTTCTTTCTTGAAACTTGTTCCTGTTAGGAACAAGTTAGGGTTAGGATTAGGGTTAGGGTTAGGGTTAGGGTTAGGGTTAGGGTTAGGGTGAGGGTTAGGGTTAGGGGTTAGGGTTAGGGTTAGGGTTAGAGTTAGGGGTTTATGGTTAGGATTAGGTTTATATCACTTTTTAGTTTTCCTGTTATAATAATTGAAGAGGCGACATGAATGTTAATTAGTTTACAACATTGTGCTGTGCGTTTCTGTTCTTTCGATGAAAACTTGTTTCTTTGCCATACATTTCGATTTATCGCTTTTCAGTTTCCTCGTATTCCTAATTGAGTGAGCGACACACATGTGATTTAGTTTACAAAGTAGTGCTTTGCGTTTCTGTTCTTCTGTTGGAAACTTATTTCTGTGCTGTATAGTGTGATATATCACTTTTCAGTTTTCCTGTTATAATAATTGAACAGGCGACACGTATGTGAATTCGTTTACAAAGTTGTGCTTTTCGTTTCTGTTCTTTCGATGGAAGCAGGTTCCTGTGCTGTACAGTTCGATATATCACTTTTCAGTTTTCCTGTTATATTAATTGAACAGGTGACACATATGTGAATTAGTTTACAAAGTTGTGCTTTGCGTTTCTGTTCTTTCGATGGAAACTTCTTTCTGTGCTGTAAAGTGCGAGATAACACTTTTCACTTTTCCTGTATGCCTAATTGAGCGAGCGTGACACATGTGATTCCGTTTAAAAGTAGTCCTTTGCTTTTCTGTTCTTTCGTTTGAAACTTGTTCCTTTGCTGTACAGTGTGTTATATCTCTTTTCAGTTTTACTGTATTCCTAATTGAGAGAGTGGCCCACATGAGATTTAGTTTACAAATTAGTGCTTTGCGTTTATGTTCTTTCATTGGAAACTTGTTCCAGTTAGGAACAAGTTAGCGTTAGGGTTAGGTTAGGTTTAGGGTTAGGGTTAGGTTTTGTGTCAGGGTTAGGTTTAGGGTTACGATTAGGGTTATGGTTAGGGAATTATCACTTTTCATTTTTCCTATTTTAATAGGACACTTATGTGAAATAGTTTACCAAGTTGGGCTTTGCGTTTCTCTACTATTGATGAAAACACTCTTCAGTTTTCCTGTATTCCTAATTGAGCGAGCGACAAACATGTAATTTATTTTACAAAGCAGTGCTTTGCTTTTCTGTTCTTCTGTTGGAAACTTGTTCCTGTGCTGTACAGTGCGTTATATCACACTTCTGTTTTCCTGTATTCCTAATTGAGCGAGTGACACACATGTGATTCAGTTTACAAAGTAGTGCTTTGTGTTTATGTCCTTTCTTTGGAAACTTGTTAATGTTAGGACCAAGTTAGGATTAGGGTTGAGTTTAGTTTTAGGGTTAGGGTTAGGGTTAGGGTTAACTTAGGGTTACGTGTGAGGTTAGGGTTAGGGTTAGGGTTAGGATTATGGTTCTGATTTATGGTTAGAGGTAAGGTTTGGTGTTAGGGTTAGGGTTAGAGGTTAGGGTTAAGGTTAGGGTTAGGGATAGGGGTTTAGGTTTAGGGTTAGGGTTAGCGTTTGGGGGTTAGTTTTATGGTTAGGGTTAGGGTTATATCACTTTTCAGTTTTCCTGTTATAATAATTGAAAAGGCGACACGTATGTGAATTACTTTATAAAGTTGTGCTTTGTGTTTCTGTTCTTCCGATGAAAACTTGTTTCTTTGCCATACAGTTCAATATATCACTTTTCAGTTTTCCTGTATTCCTAATTGAGCTAGCGACACACATGAGATTTATTTTACAAAGTTGTGCTTTGCGTTTCTGTTCCTTCGATGGAAACTTTTTTCTGTGCCATACAGTGCTAGATAACACTTTTCAGTTTTCCTGTATTCCTAATTGAGCAAGCGACACACATGTGATTCCGTTTAAAAGTAGTGCTTTGCTTTTCTGTTCTTTCTTTCGAAACTTGATCCTGTCCTGTACAGAGCGTTATATCACTTTATAGTTTTCCTGTATCCTAAATGTGTGAGTGACACACATGTGATTTAGTTTACAAAGTAGTGCTTTGTGTTTATGTTCTTTCGTTGGAAACTTGTTCCTGTTAGGACAAAGTTAGGGTTAGGGTGAGGGTTACATTTAGGGTTAGGGTTAGGGTAGGGTTAGGGTTAGGGTTATGGTTACGGTTAGGGTTAAGGGTTATGGTTAGTGTTACAGTTAGGGATAGGGTTACGGGGTTAGGGTTAAGGTTAGGGATAGGGTTATATCACTTTTCAGTTTTTCTGTTATACTAATTGAACAAGTGACACTTATGTGAATTAGTTTACAAAGTTGTGCTTTGTGTTTCTGTTCCTTCGATGGAAACTTGTTTCTTTGCCATACAGTGCGAGATAACACTTTTCAGTTTTCTTGTATTCCTAATTGAGCGAGCAACACACATGAGATTCCGTTTAAAAGTTGTGCTTTGCTTTCCTGTTCTTCTGTTGGAAACTTGTTTCTCTGCCATACATTGTTATATATCACTTTTTAGTTTTTCTGTTATAATAATTGAAAGGGCAACACGTATGTGAATTAGTTTACAAAGTTGTGCTTTGCCTTTCTGTTCGTTCGATGGCAACTTGTTTCTGTGCTGTACAGTGCGAGATAACACTTTTCAGTTTTCCTGTATTCCTAATTGAGCGACCGACACACATGTGATTCCATTTAAAAGTAGTGCCTTGCTTTTCTGTTCTTTTGTTGGAAACTTGTTCCTGTGCTGTATGGTGCGATATATCACTTTTCAGTTTTCCTGTATTAATAATTGTGCGAGGGACACACATGTGATTTAGTCTACAAAGTAGTGCTTTGCTTCTCTGTTCTTTCATTCGAAACTTGTTCCTGTGCTGTACAATGCGATATATCACTTTTCAGTTTTCCTGTATTCCTAACTGAGCGAGCCACACACATGTGATTTAGTTTACAAAGTCGTGCTTTGCATTTATGTTCTTTCGTTGGAAACTTGTTCCTGTTAGGAACAAGTTAGGATTAGGTTTCGGGTTAGGTTTAGGGTTAGGGTTAGGGTAGGGTTAGAGTTAGGGTTAGGGTTAGTGTTAGGGGTTAAGGTTAGCATTAGGGTTAGGTTTAAGGCATTTGGGTTAGGGTTATATCACTTTTCAGTTTTCCTGTTATAATAATTGAACTGGGGGACATATATGTGCATTAGTTTACAAAGTTTAGCTTTGCTTTTTTGTTCTTTCGTTCGAAACTTATTCCTGTGCTGTACAGTGTGTTATATCACTTTTCAGTTTTCCTGTATTCCTAATTGAGCGAGTGACACATATATGATTTAGTTTACAAAGTAGTGCTTTTCGTTTATGTTCTTTTCGTTGGAAACTTGTTCCTGTTAGGAACAAGTTAGGGTTAGGTTAGGATTAGGGTTAGGTTTAGGGTTAGGGTTAGGGTTAGTGTTAGGTAGGGTTAGGGTTAGGGTTAGGGTTAGGGTTAAGGTTAGGGTTAGGGTTAGTGTTATGGTTAGGGTTTGGGTTAGGGGTTAGGGTTAGGGTTAGGGTTAGTGTTAGGTTTTAGGTTAGGGTTACGTGGTTAGGGTTAGGGTTAGGTTTATATCACCTTTCAGTTTTCCTGTTATAATAATTGAACAGGCATCACGTATATGAATTAGTTTTCAACGTTGTGTTTGCGTTTCTATTCTTTTGATGGAAACTTGTTTCTGTGCCCTACAGTGCGAGGTAACACTTTTCAGTTTTCCTGTATTCCTAATTGCGCGAGCGTCACACATGTGATTCCGTTTAAAAGTAGTGCTTTGCTTTTGTCTTCTTTCGTTGGAAACTTGTCTCTGTGCACTGCAGTGGGAGATATCACTTTTCAGGTTTTCTGTATTCCTAATTGTGCAGGCAACACACATGTTACTGAGTTTACAAAGTTGTGCTTTACATTTCTGTTCTTTCGTTGGAATCTGATTTGTGTGAGGTACAGTGTGAGATATCACTTTTCAGTTTTCCTGTATTCCTAATTGAGCGGGCGACACAAATGTGATTTAGTTTCCAAAGTTGTGCTTTGCGTTTATGTTCTTTCATTGTAAACTTCTTTCTGTGCTCTAAAGTGGGAGATATCACTTTTCAGTTTTCCTGTATTCCTAATTGAACGGGCGACACAAATGTGATTTAGTTTACCAAGTTGTTACTTTCCTTTCTATTTTTTTGGTGGAAACTTTTTTCTGTGAACTACAGTGCAAGATATCAATTTTCAGTTTTCCTGTATTCCTATTTGAAAGTGCCACACAGATGTGATTTATTTTCCAAAGCTCTGCTTTGTGTTTATGTTCTTTCTTTGGGAACTTCTTTCTGTGCTCTAAAGTGGGAGATATCACTTTTCAGTTTTCCTGTATTTCTAATTGAACGTATGACACACGGGTTACTTAGTTTGCAAAGTTGTGCTTTATATTTCTTTTCTTTCATTGGAAACTTGTTTCTCTGAGGTACAATGCGAGATATCACTTTTCAGTTTTCCTGTATTCCTAATTCAACGGGTGACACACATGTGATTTAGTTTCCAAAGTTGTGCTTTTCGTTTCTGTTCTTTTATTGGAAACTTCTTTCTGTGCTCTAAAATGGGAGATATCACTTTTAATTTTTCCTGTATTCCTAATTGAAAGGGCTATAAACATCTTACTTAGATTACAAAGTTGTGCTTTACATTTCTGTTCTTTCATTGGAAACTTGTTTCTGTGAGGTACAGTGCGAGATATCACTTTTCAGTTTTCCTGTTATCCTAATTGAGCGGGCGACACACATGTTACTAAGTTTACAAATTTGTACTTTACATTTCTCTTCTTTTGTTGGAAACATGTTTCTGTTTTCTACAGTGGGAGATATCACTTTTCAGTTTTCCTGTATTCCTAATTGAACGGGCAACACTCATGTTACTTAGTTTACAAATTTGTACTTTACATTTCTCTTCTTTCGTTGGAAACTTGTTTCTGTGCGCTACACTGCAAGATATCACTCTTCAGTTTTCCTGTATTCCTAATTGAATGGTTGACACACATGTTACTTAGTTTACAAAGTTGTGCTTTACATTTCTGTATTTTCGATGGAAACTTCTTTCTGTGCTCTCAAGTGGGAGATATCACTTTTCAGTTTTCCTGTATTCCTAATGGAACGGGCGACACACATGTGATTTAGTTTACGAAGTTTTGCTTTGTGTTTCTGTGCTTTCATTGGAAACTTCTTTCTGTGCTCTAAAATGGGAGATATCACATTTCAGTTTTCCTGTATTCCTAATTTAGCGGGCAACACTAATTTGATTTAGTTTAAAAAGTTTTGCTTTGCCTTTCTATTCTTTTGTTGGAAACTTGTTTCTGTGCACTACAGTGCAGATATCTCTTTTCAGTTTTCCTGTATTCCTAATTGAACGGTTGACATAAATGTGATTTAGTTTACAAAGTTGTGACTTTCCTTTCTATTCTTTTGGTGGAAACTTGTTTCTGTGCACTACAGTGGGAGATATCAATTTTCAGTTTTTCTGTATTCCTAATTGAATGTATGACACACATGTTACTTAGTTTGCAAAGTTGTGCTTTATATTTCTTTTCTTTCATTGGAAACTTGTTTCTGTGCACTACAGTGGGAGATATCACTTTTCAGTTTTCCTGTATTCCTAATTCAACGGGTGACCCACATGTGATTTAGTTTCCAAAGTTGTGCTTTTCGTTTCTATTCTTTTATTGGAAACTTCTTTCTGTGCTCTAAAGTGGGAGATATCACTTTTCATTTTTCCTGTATTCCTAATTAAGAGGGCTATAAACATCTTACTTAGATTACAAAGTTGTGCTTTAAATTTCTGTTCTTTCTTCGGAAACTTGTTTCTGTGAGGTGCAGTATGAGATATCACATTTCAGTTTTCCTGTATTCCTAATTGAACGGATGACACAGAAGTGATTTTGTTTCCAAAAAACTTGTTTTTTGCCGAACAGTTCGATATATCTCTTTTCAGTTTTCCTGTATTCCTAATTGAGCGATTGGCACACATGTGATTTAGTTTACAAAGTAGTGCTTTGCGTTTATGTTCTTTGTTGGAAACTTGTTCCTGTTAGGAACAAGTTCAAGTTAGGGTTAGGGTTAGGTGTTAGGGTTAGGGTTTGGGTTAGGGTTAGGGTTAGGGTTAGGGCTTAGGGTTAGGGTTAGGGTTATATCACATTTCAGTTTTCCTGTTTTAATAATTGAATAGGCTACACGAATGTGAATTAGTTTACAAAGTTGTGCTTTGCGCTTCTGTTCTTTCCTTGGAAACATGTTCCTGTTAGGAACAAGTTAGGAGTTAGGGTTAAGGTTAGGGGCTTAGGGTTAGGTTAGGGTTAGGGTTAGGATTAGGGTTATATCACTTTTCAGTTTTCCTGTTATAATAATTGAACAGGCGACACGAATGTGAATTAGTTTACAAAGTTGTGCTTTGCGTTTCTGTTCTTTCGATGAAAACTTGTTTCTTTGCCCTACATTTCGATTTATCGCTTCTCAGTTTCCCTGTATTCCTAATTGTGTGAGCGATACACATGTGATTTAGTTTACAAAGTATTGCTTTTCGTTTCTGTTCTTCTGTTGGAAACATGTTTCTGTGCTGTACAGTGTGATATATCAATTTTTAGTTTTCCTGTTGTAATAACTGAATGGGCAACCCATATGTGAATTACTATACAAAGTTGCGCATTGCGTTTCTGTTCTTTCCATGGAAACTTGTTCCTGTTCTGTACAATTGGAAATATCATTTTTCAGTTTTCCTGAAATAATATTTGAACAGGCGACACGAATGTGAATTAGTTTACAAAGTTGTGCTTTGCATTTCTGTTCTTACAATGAAAATTTGTTTCTTTGCCGTACATTTCGATATATCGCTTTTCAGATTTCCTGTATTCCTAATTGAGCGAGCAACACACATGGGATTTAGTTTACAAAGTAGTGCTTTGCGTTTATATTCTTTCTTGGAAACTTGTTCCTGGAACAAGTTAGGGTTAGGGTTAGGTTTAGGGTTAGGGTTAGGGTTAGGGTTAGGGTTAGGGCTTAGGGGTTAGGGTTAGGGTTAAGGTTAGGGATAGGGTTAGGTTTAGGGTTAGGGTTAGGGTTAGGGTTAGGGTTAGGGTTAAGCTTAGGGTTAGGGTTAGGTTTAGGTTTTAGGGTTAGGTTAGGGCCTAAGAGTTAGGGTTATATCACTTTTCAGTTTTCCTGTTATGATAAATGAACAGGCAACACGAATGTGAATTAGTATACAAAGTTGTGCTTTGCGTTTCTGTTCTTTCGATGGAAACTTGTATCTGTGCCATACAGTGCGAGATAATACTTTTCAGTTTTCCTGTATTCCTAATTGAGCAAGTGGCCCACATGTGATTTAGTGTACAAAGTAGTGCTGTGCGTTTCTGTTCTTTCGATGGAAACTTCTTTCTGTGCCATAGAGTGTGAGATAACACTTTTCAGTTTTCCTGTATTTCTAATTGAGCAAGCGACACACATGTGATTTCGTTTAAAAGTAGTGCTTTCCTTTCCTGTTCTTTCGTTCGAAATTAGGGTTAGGGTTAGTGTGAGGGTTAGGGTTAGGGCTAGGAGCTTAGGGTTAGGGTGAGGGTTATATCACTTTTCAGTTTTCATGTTATAATAATTGAACAGGAGACACGAATGTGAATTAGTTTACAAAGTTGTGCTGTGCGTTTCTATTCTTCTGTTGGAAACTTGTTTCTCTGCTGTATAGTGTGATATATCACTTTTCAGTTTTCCTATTATAATAATTGAACGGGCAACACATATGTGAATTAGTTTACAAAGTTGTGCTTTTCCATTCTGTTATTTCGATGAAAGCAGGTTCCTTTGCTATACAGTTCGATATATCACATTTCAGTTTTCCTGTTAAAATAATTGAACTCGCAACACGTATGTGAATTAGTTTACAAAGTTGTGCTTTTCGTTTCTGTTCTTTCAATGGAAACTTGTTTCTGTGCCATAGAGTGCGAGAAAACACTTTTCAGTTTTCCTGTATTCCTAATTGAGCGAGCAACACACATGTGATTCCGTTTAAAAGTAGTGCTTTCCTTTCCTGTTCTTTCGTTTGAAACTTGTTCCTGTGCTGTACAGAGCGTTATATCTCTTCTCAGTTTTCCTGCATTCCTAATTGAGAGAGTGGCACACATGTGGTTTAGTTCACAAAGTAGTGCTTTGCGTTTATGTTCTTTCCTTGGAAACATGTTCCTGTTAGGAACAAGTTAGGGTTATGGTTAAGGTTAGGGGCTTAGGGTTAGGGGTAGGGTTAGGGTTAGGGTTACGGTTAGGATTAGGGTTATATCACTTTTCAGTTTTCCTGTTATAATAATTGAACAGGCGACACGAATGTGAATTAGTTTACAAAGTTGTGCTTTTCGTTTCTGTTCTTTCAATGGAAGCAGATTCCTGTGCTATACAGTGCATTATATCTCTTTTCAGTTTTCCTTTATTCCTAATGAGCGAGTGGCACACATGTGATTTAGTTTAAAAAGTAGTGCTTTGCGTTTCTGTTATTTCGTTGGAAACTTGTTCCTGTTAGGAACAAGTTAGGGTTAGGATTAGGTTAGGGTTAGTGTTAGGGTTAGGGTGAGGGTTAGGGTGAGGGTTAGGGTTAGTGTTAGGGTTAGGGGTTAGGGTTAGGGTTAGGGTTAGAGTTAGGGACTTAGGTTTAGGATTAGGGTTATATTACTTTTCAGTTTTCCTGTTATAATAATTGAAGAGGCGAGACTTATGTGAATTAGTTTACAAAGTTGTGCTTTATGCTTTCTGTTCTTTCAATGGAAACTTGTTTCTGTGCCATAGAGTGCGAGATAACACTTTTCAGTTTTGCTGTATTCCTAATTGAGCAAGTGACACACATGTGATTCCGTTTAAAAGTAGTGCTTTCCTTTCTTGTTCTTTCGTTCGAAACTTGTTCCTTTGCTGTACAGTGCGTTATATCTCTTTTCAGTTTTCCTGTATACTTAATTGAGAGAGTGGCACACATGTGATTTAGTTTACAAAGTATTGCTTTTTGTTTATGTTCTTTCGTTGGAAACTTGTTCCTGTTAGGAACAAGTTAGGGTTAGGGTTAGGGTTAGGGTTAGGGTTAGGGTTAGGTTTAGGGCCTTAGGGTTAGGGTTAGTGTTAGGTCAGGGTTAGGGTTAGGGGCTTACGGTTAGGAGTAGGGTTATATCACTTTTCAGTTTTCCTGTTATAATAATTGAACAGGCGACATGAATGTGAATTAGTTTACAAAGTTGTGCTTTGCGTTTCTGTTCTTTCGATGAAAACTTGTTTCTTTGCCATACATTTCGATTTATTGTTTTTCAGTTTCCCTGTATTCCTAATTGAGTGAGCGACACACATGTGATTTAGTTTACAAAGTAGAGCTTTACATTTCTGTTCTACTTTTGGAAACTTGTTTCCGTGCCATACAGTGCGAGATAACACTTTTCAGTTTTCTTGTATGCCTAACTGAGCAAGCGACACACATGTGATTCCATTTAAAAGTAGTGCTTTGCTTTTCTGTTTTTTCTTTCGATACTTGTTCCTGTGCTGTACGTTGCGTTATACCACTTTTAAGTTTTCCTGTATTCCTAATTGAGCGAGTGGCACACATTTGATTTAGTTTACAAAGTAGTGCTTTGCGTTTATGTCCTTTCATTGGAAACTAGTCCCTTTTAGGAACAAGTTAGGGTTAGGTTTAGAGTTAGGGTTAGGGTTAGGGTTAGGGGCTTAGGGTTAGAGTTAGTGGTAGGGTTATGGTTAGGGTGAGGGTTATATCACTTTTCAGTTTTCATGTTATAATAATTGAACAGGTGACACGAATGTGAATTAGTTTACAAAGTTGTGCTGTGCGTTTCTGTTATTTTGTTGGAAACTTGTTTCTGTGCTGTATAGTGTGATATATCACTTTTTAGTTTTCCTGCTATAATAATTGATAGGGCAACACGTATGTGAATTAGTTTACAAAGTTGTGCTTTTTGTTTCTCTTCTTTCAATGGAAGCAGGTTCCTGTGCTGTACAGTTCGATTCCTAATTGAACGAGCAACACAAATGTGATTTAGTTTACAAAGTTGTGACTTTCCTTTCTATTTTTTTGATGGAAACTTGTTTCTGTGCACTACAGTGCAAGATATCACTTTTCAGTTTTTCTGTATTCCTATTTGAACAGGCCACACACATGTGATTTAGTTTACAAAGTTGTAATTTACATTTCTCTTCTTTCATTGGAAACTTGTTTATGTGCACTACAGTGCAGATATCACTTTTCAGTTTTCCTGTATTCCTAGTTGAACGGGCGACACAAATGTGAATTAGTTTACAAAGTTGTGACTTTCCTTTCTATTCTTTTGGTGGAAACTTGTTTCTTAGCACTACAGTGCAAGATATCACTTTTCAGTTTTTCTGTATTCCTAATTGAGAGGGCTATACACATCTTACTTAGATTACAAATTTGTGCTTTACATTTCTGTTCTTTCATTGGAAACTTGTTTCTGTGAGGTACAGTGCGAGATATCACTTTTCAGTTTTCCTGTATTCCTAATTGAACGGGCAACACAAATGTGATTTATTTTCCAAAGCTCTGCTTTGTGTTTATGTTCTTTCATTGGGAACTTCTTTCTGTGCTCTATAGTGGGAGATATCACTTTTGAGTTTTCCTGAATTCCTAATTGAACGAGCAACACAAATGTGATTTATTTTACAAGTTGTGACTTTCCTTTCTATTCTTTTGGTGCAAACTTGTTTCTGTACACTACAGTGCAAGATATCACTTTTCAGTTTTTCTGTATTCCTATTTGAACAGGGGACACACATGTGATTTAGTTTCCAAAGTTGTAATTTACATTTCTCTTCTTTCGTTGGAAACTTGTTTCTGTGCACTACCGTGCAGATATCACTTTTCAGTTTTCTTGTATTCCTAGTTGAACGGATGACACAAATGTGATTTAGTTTACAAAGTTTTGCTTTGTCTTTTTTTTTTTTTTTTTTTGAAACTTCTTTCTGTGCACTACAGTGGGAGATATCACTTTTCAGTTTTCCTGTATTCCTAATTGATCCGGCAACAGACATGTGATTTAATTTTCAAAGTTGTGCTTTGCCTTTCTTTTCTTTTGTTGGAAACTTATTTCTGTGTACTACAGTGGGAGTTATAACTTTTCAGTTTTCCTGTATTCCTAATTGTGCAGGTGACACACATGTTACTTAGTTAAAAAGTTGTGCTTTACATTTCTGTTCTTTCCTTGGAAATTTTTTTCTGTGAGGTACATTGCGAGATATCACTTTTAAGTTTTCCTGTATTCCTAATTGAGCGGGTGACACACATGTGATTTACTTTACAGAGTTGTGCTTTGCCTTCCTGTTCTTTTGTTGGAAACTTATTTTTGTGTGCACTACAGTGGGAGATATAACTTTTCAGTTTTCCTGTATTCCTAATTGAATGGGCAACATACACGTTACTTAGTTTACAAAGTTGTGCTTTACATTTCTCTTCTTTCTTTGGAAACTTGTTTCTGTGTGCTACACTGCAAGATATCACTCTTCAGTTTTCCTGTATTCCTAATTGAATGGTTGACACACATGTTACTTAGTTTACAAAGCTGTGCTATACATTTCTGTATTTTCGATGGAAACTTCTTTCTGTGCTCTTAAGTGGGAGATATCACTTTTCAGTTTTCCTGTATTCCTAATGGAACGCGCGACACACATGTGATTTAGTTTGTGAAGTTGTGCTTTGTGTTTCTGTGCTTTCATTGGAAACTTCTTTCTGGGCTCTAAAATGGGAGATAGCACTTTTCAGTTTTCCTGTATTCCTAATTTAGCGGTCAACACTAATTTGATTTAGTTTAAAAAGTTTTGCTTTGCCTTTCTATTCTTTTGTTGGAAACTTGTTACTGTGCACCACAGTGCAGATATCTCTTTTCAGTTTTCCTGTATTCCTTATTGAAGGGGCGACACGAATGTGATGTAGTTTACAAAGTTGTGACTTTCCTTACTATTCTTTTGGTGGAAACTTGTTTCTGTGCACTACAGTGCAGATATCACTTTTCAGTTTTCCTGTATTCCTAGTTAAACGGGAGACACAAATGTGATTTAGTTTACAAAGTTGTGACTTTCCTTTCTATTCTTTTGGTGGAAACTTGTTTATGTGCACTACAGTGCAAGATATCACTTTTCAGTTTTTCTGTATTCCTATTTGAACAGGGGACACACATGTGATTTAGTTTCCAAATTTGTAATTAACATTTCTCTTCTTTTGTTGGAAATTTGTTTCTGTGCACTACAGTGCAGATATCACTTTTCAGTTTTCCTGTATTCCTAGTTGAACGGGCGACACAAATGTGATATAGTTTACAAATTTGTGACTTTCCTTTCTATTCTTTTGGTGGAAACTTGTTTCTTAGCACTACAGTGCAAGATATCACTTTTCAGTTTTTCTGTATTCCTAATTGAGAGGGCTATACACATCTTACTTAGATTACAAATTTGTGCTTTACATTTCTGTTCTTTCATTGGAAACTTGTTTCTGTGAGGTACAGTCATGTAGATATCACTTTTCAGTTTTCCTGTATTCCTAATTGAACGGGCAACACAAATGTGATTTATTTTCCAAAGCTCTGCTTTGTGTTTATGTTCTTTCATTGGGAACTTCTTTCTGTGCTCTATAGTGGGAGATATCACTTTTGAGTTTTCCTGAATTCCTAATTGAACGAGCAACACAAATGTGATTTATTTTACAAGTTGTGACTTTCCTTTCTATTCTTTTGGTGCAAACTTGTTTCTGTACACTACAGTGCAAGATATCACTTTTCAGTTTTTCTGTATTCCTATTTGAACAGGGGACACACATGTGATTTAGTTTCCAAAGTTGTAATTTACATTTCTCTTCTTTCGTTGGAAACTTGTTTCTGTGCACTACCGTGCAGATATCACTTTTCAGTTTTCTTGTATTCCTAGTTGAACGGATGACACAAATGTGATTTAGTTTACAAAGTTTTGCTTTGTCTTTTTTTTTTTTTTTGGAAACTTCTTTCTGTGCACTACAGTGGGAGATATCACTTTTCAGTTTTCCTGTATTCCTAATTGATCCGGCAACAGACATGTGATTTAATTTTCAAAGTTGTGCTTTGCCTTTCTTTTCTTTTGTTGGAAACTTATTTCTGTGTACTACAGTGGGAGTTATAACTTTTCAGTTTTCCTGTATTCCTAATTGTGCAGGTGACACACATGTTACTTAGTTAAAAAGTTGTGCTTTACATTTCTGTTCTTTCCTTGGAAATTTTTTTCTGTGAGGTACATTGCGAGATATCACTTTTAAGTTTTCCTGTATTCCTAATTGAGCGGGTGACACACATGTGATTTACTTTACAGAGTTGTGCTTTGCCTTCCTGTTCTTTTGTTGGAAACTTATTTTTGTGTGCACTACAGTGGGAGATATAACTTTTCAGTTTTCCTGTATTCCTAATTGAATGGGCAACATACACGTTACTTAGTTTACAAAGTTGTGCTTTACATTTCTCTTCTTTCTTTGGAAACTTGTTTCTGTGTGCTACACTGCAAGATATCACTCTTCAGTTTTCCTGTATTCCTAATTGAATGGTTGACACACATGTTACTTAGTTTACAAAGCTGTGCTATACATTTCTGTATTTTCGATGGAAACTTCTTTCTGTGCTCTTAAGTGGGAGATATCACTTTTCAGTTTTCCTGTATTCCTAATGGAACGCGCGACACACATGTGATTTAGTTTGTGAAGTTGTGCTTTGTGTTTCTGTGCTTTCATTGGAAACTTCTTTCTGGGCTCTAAAATGGGAGATAGCACTTTTCAGTTTTCCTGTATTCCTAATTTAGCAGGTCAACACTAATTTGATTTAGTTTAAAAAAGTTTTGCTTTGCCTTTCTATTCTTTTGTTGGAAACTTGTTTCTGTGCACCACAGTGCAGATATCTCTTTTCAGTTTTCCTGTATTCCTTATTGAAGGGGCGACACACATGTGATGTAGTTTACAAAGTTGTGACTTTCCTTACTATTCTTTTGGTGGAAACTTGTTTCTGTGCACTACAGTGCAGATATCACTTTTCAGTTTTCCTGTATTCCTAGTTAAACGGGAGACACAAATGTGATTTAGTTTACAAAGTTGTGACTTTCCTTTCTATTCTTTTGGTGGAAACTTGTTTATGTGCACTACAGTGCAAGATATCACTTTTCAGTTTTTCTGTATTCCTATTTGAACAGGGGACACACATGTGATTTAGTTTCCAAATTTGTAATTAACATTTCTCTTCTTTTGTTGGAAATTTGTTTCTGTGCACTACAGTGCAGATATCACTTTTCAGTTTTCCTGTATTCCTAGTTGAACGGGCGACACAAATGTGATATAGTTTACAAATTTGTGACTTTCCTTTCTATTCTTTTTTTTGGAAACTTGTTTCTGTGCTCTCAAGTGGGAGATATCACTTTTCAGTTTTCCTGTATTCCTAATGGAACGGGTGACACAAATGTGATTTAGTTTACAAAGTTTTGCTTTGCCTTTCCGTTTTATTTTATTTTTTATTTTTTTGAAACTTCTTTCTGTGCACTACCTTGTGAGATATCACTTTTCAGTTTTCCTGTATTCCTAATTGATCGGGCGACAGACATATGATTTAATTGTCAAAGTTGGGCTTTGCCTTTCTGTTATTTTGTTGGAAACTTATTTCTGTGTACTACAGTGGGAGTTATAACTTTTCTGGTTTCCTGTATTCCTAATTGTGCAGGCGACATACATGTTACTTAGTTAAAAAGTTGTGCTTTACATTTCTGTTCTTTCCTTGGAAATTTTTTTCTGTGAGGTACAGTGCGAGATATCACTTTTCAGTTTTTCTGTATTCCTAATAGAGAGGGCTATACACATATTACTTAGATTACAAATTTGTGCTTTACATTTCTGTTCTTTCATTGGAAACTTGTTTCTGTGAGGTACACTGCGAGATATCACTTTTCAGTTTTCCTGTATTCCTAATTGAACGGGCGACACAAATGTGATTTATTTTCCAAAGCTCTGCTTTGTGTTTATGTTCTTTCATTGGGAACTTCTTTCTGTGCTCTCAAGTGGGAGATATCACTTTTCAGTTTTCCTGTATTCCTAATGGAACGGGCGACACACATGTGATTTATTTTCCAAAGTTGTGGTTTGTGTTTCTGTGCTTTCATTGGAAAATTCTTTCTGTGTTCTAAAATGGGAGATATCACTTTTCAGTTTTCCTGTATTCCTAATTTAGCGGGCGACACTAATTTGAATTATTTTAAAAAGTTTTGCTTTGCCTTTCTCTTCTTCTGTTGGAAACTCGTTTTTGTGCACTACAGTGCAGATATCTCTTTTCAGTTTTCCTGTATTCCTAATTGAACGGGCAACAGAAATGTGATTTAGTTTACAATGTTGTGACTTTCCTTACTATTCTTTTGGTGGAAACTTGTTTCTGTGCACTACAGTGGGAGATATCACTTTTCAGTTTTCTTGTATTCCTAATTGAACGGGCAACATACATGTTACTTAGTTTACAAAGTTGTGCTTTACATTTCTCTTCTTTCGTTGGAAACTTGTTTCTGTGTGGTACAGTGCAAGATGTCACTTTTCAGTTTTCCTCTATTCCTAATTGAACGGTCGACACACATGTTACTTAGTTAACAAAGTTGTGCTTTACATTTCTGTATTTTCGATGGAAACTTCTTTCTGTGCTCTCAAGTGGGAGATATCACTCTTCAGTTTTCCTGTATTCCTAATTGAGAGGGCTATACACATCTTACTTAGATTACAAAGTTGTGCTTTACATTTCTGTTCTTTCATTGGGAACTTTTTTCTGTGCTCTAAAGAGGGAGATATCACTTTTCAGTTTTCCTGTATTCCTAATTATGCGGGCGACACAAATGTGATTTAGTTTCCAAAGTTGTGCTTTGCGTTTATGTTCTTTCATTGGAAACTTCTTTCTGGGCTCTAAAGTGGGAGATATCACTTTTCAGTTTTCCTGTATTCCTACTTGAACGGGCGACACAAATGTGATTTAGTTTACAAAGTTGTTACTTTCCTTTCTATTTTTTTGGTGTGCACTTTTTTTCTGTGCACTACAGTGCAAGATATCACTTTTCAGTTTTTCTGTATTCCTATTTGAAAGTGCGACACAGATGTGATTTATTTTCCAAAGCTCTGCTTTGTGTTTATGTTCATTCATTGGGAACTTCTTTCTGTGCTCTAAAGTGGGAGATATCACTTTTTACTTTTCCTGTATTCCTAATTGAATGGCAACACTCATGTTACTTAGTTTACAAATTTGTACTTTACATTTCTCTTCTTTCGTTGGAAACTTGTTTCTGTGTGCTACACTGCAAAATATCACTCTTAAGTTTTCCTGTATTCCTAATTGAACGAGCAACACAAATGTGATTTAGTTTACAAAGTTGTGACTTTCCTTTCTATTCTTTTTGTGGAAACATGTTTCTGTTTTCTACAGTGGGAGATATAACTTTTCAGTTTTGCTGTATTCCTAATTGAACGGGCAACACTCATGTTACTTATTTTACAAATTTGTACTTTACATTTCTCTTCTTTCGTTGGAAACTTGTTTCTGTGTGCTACACTGCAAGATATCACTCTTCAGTTTTCCTGTATTCCTAATTGAATGTTTGACACACATGTTACTTAGTTTACAAAGTTGTGCTTTACATTTCTGTATTTTCGATGGAAACTTCTTTCTGTGCTCTCAAGTGGGAGATATCACTTTTCAGTTTTCCTGTATTCCTAATGGAACGGGCGACACACATGTTGATTTAGTTTACAAAGTTGTGACTTTCCTTTCTATTCTTTTGGTGGAAACTTGTTTCTGTGCACTACAGTGGGAGATATCACTTTTCAGTTTTCCTGTATTCCTAATTCAACGGGTGAACACATGATTTTTGCACATGTGATTTATTTTCCAAAGTTGTGCTTTTATCGTTTCTATTCTTTTATTGGAAACTTCTTTCTGTGCTCTAAAGAGGGAGATATCACTTTTCATTTTTCCTGCATTCCTACTTAAGAGGGCTATAAACATCTTACTTAGTTTGCAAAGTTGTGCTTTATATTTCTTTTCTTTCATTGGAAACTTGTTTCTGTGAGGTACAGTGCGAGATATCACTTTTCAGTTTTCCTGTATTCCTAATTGAACGGATGACACAGATGTGATTTTGTTTCTAAAAAATTTGTTTTTTGCCGAACAGTTCGATATATCTCTTTTCAGTTTTCCTGTATTCCTAATTGAGAGAGCAACACACATGTGATTCCCTTTACAAAGTAGTGCTTTGCTTTCCTGTTCTTTTTTTGGAAACTTGTTCCTGTGATGTAGAGTGCGGTATATCACTATTCAGTTTTCATGTATTCCTAATTGAGCGAGCCACACACATTTGATTTAGTTTACAAAGTAGAGCTTTGCGTTTCTGCTCTTCAGTTGGAAACTTGTTTCTCTGCAGTACAGTTCTATATATAACTTTTCAGTTTTCCTATATTCCTAATTGAGCCAGAGACACATGTGTGATTTATGTTCTTTTGTGAAAAACTTGTTCCTAAAAGGAACAAGTTATTGTTAGGTTTAGGGTTAGGGTTGTTAGTGTTAGGGTTAGGGTTAGGGTTAGGGTTAGGTTTAGTGTTAGGGTTAAGGTTAGGTGTTAGGGTTAGGGTTAGGGTTAGGTTTAGGTGATTAGGGTTAGGGGTTATTGTTACAGTTAGGGTTAGGGTTAGGGGTTTAGGGTCAGGGTTAGGGTTAGGATTAGGTTAGGGTTAGGGTTAGGGTTAGGGTTAGGGGTTAGGGTTAGGGTTAGGGTTAGGGTTAGGGTTATATCACTTTGCAGTTTTCCTGTTATAATAATTGAACAGGCGACACGTATGTGGATTAGTTTACAAAATTGTGCTTTGCGTTTCTGTTTTTTCGATGAAAACTTGTTTCTTTGCCATACAGTTAGATATATGACTTTTCAGTTTTCTTGTATTCCTACCTGAGCGAGCGACACACAGGTGATTTAGGTTACAAAGGAGTGGTTTGCGTTTATGTTATTTCGATGGAAACTTGTTTCTGTGCTTGCTGTACAGGGCGAGATAAGACTTTTTAGTTTTCCTGTATTCCTAATTGAGCGAGCGACACACATGTGATTTAGTTTACAATGTAGTGGTTTGCCTTTCTGTTCTTCTGTTGCAAACTTGTCTCTGTGCTGTACAGTGCGATATATCACTTTTCAGTTTTCTTGTTATAATAATTGAACGGGCGACACATATGTGAATTAGTTTATGAAATTGTGCTTTGCGTTTCTGTTCTTTCAATGTAAACGTGTTTCTGTGCCATAGAGTGCGAGATAACACTGTTCAGTTTTCCTGTATTCCTAATTGAGCAAGCGACACACATGTGATTCCCTTTACAAAGTAGTGCTTTGCTTTCCTGTTCTTTTGTTGGATACTTGTTCCTGTGATATAGAGTGCGCTATATTACTTTTCAGTTTTCCTGTATTCTTAATTGAGCGAGCGACACACATGTGATTTAATTTACAAAGTAGTGCTTTGCGATTATGTTCTTTTGTTGGAAACTTGTTCCTGTGAGGATCAAGTTAGGGTTAGGGTTAGGGTTAGGTTTGGGGTTAGGGTTATATTAGGGTTAGGGTTAGGGTTAGGGTTAGAGTCAGGGTTAGGGGTTAGGGTTAGGGTTAGGGTCACGGTTAGGTTTAGGTGGTTAGGGTTAGGGTTTGGATTAGGGTTATACCACTTTTCAGTTTTCCTGTTATAATAATTGAACAGGTGACAGTTCGTGAATTAATTTAGAAAATTGTGCTTATGCTTGTTCTGTTCTTTTGATGGAAACTTGTTTCTGTGCAGTACAGTGTGAGATAACACTTTTCAGTTTTCCTGTATTCCTAAGTGAGCTAGCGACACACATGTGATTTAGTTTACAAAGTAGTGGTTTGTAGGAACAAGTTAGGGTTAGGGTTAGGGTTAGGGTTAGGGTAAGGATTAGGGTTAGGGTTAGGGTTAGGGTTAGTGTTAGGGTTAGGGTAGGGTTAGGGTTAGGGTTAGGGATATGTTTATGGTTATATCACTTTTCAGTTTTCCTGTTACAATAATTGAAAGGCGACACATATGTGAATTAGTTAACAATGTTGTCCTTTCTGTTTCTGTTCTTTCGATGAAAACTTGTTTCTTTTGCTGTTCAATATATCACTTTTCAGTTTTCCTGTATTCCTAATTGAGCAAGTGACACACATGTGATTTAGTTTACAAAGTAGTGGTTTGCGTTTCTGTTCTTCTGTTGGAATCTTGTTCCTGTGTTGTACAGTTTGTTATATCACTTTTCAGTGTTCCTGTTATAATAATTGAACTGGCGACATGTATGTGAATTAGTTTACAAAGTTGTGCTTTGCTTTTCTATTCTTTTGATGAAAACTTGTTTCTGTGCCATACAGTGTGAGATAACAGTTTTCAGTTATCCTGTATTCCTAATTGAGTAAGCAACACCCATGTGATTCCGTTTAAAAGTAGTGCTTTGCTTTTCTGTTCTTTCGTTGGAAACTTGTACCTGTGCTATACAGTGTGATGTATCCCTTTTCAGGTTTCCTGTTATAATAATTGAACAGGCAACACGAATGTGAATTAGTTTACAAAGTTGTGCTTTGTGTTTCTGTTCTTTCGATGAAAATTTGTTTCTTTGCTGTACAATTCGATATATTACTTTTCAGTTTTCTTGTATTCCTAATTGAGCGAGCAACACAAATGTGATGCCATTTAAAATTAGTGCTTTCCTTTTCTGTTCTTTTGTTTGAAACTTGTTCCTGTGCTGTACAGTGTGATATATCACTTTTCAGTTTTCTTGTATTCCTAATTTAGAGAGTGACCCACATGTGATTTAGTTTTCAAAGTAGTGCTTTGTGTTTCTGTTCTTCTGTTGGAAACTTGTTTCTGTGCCATACACTGCGATATATCACTTTTCAGTTTCCCTGTCTTCCTAATTGTGCGCGCAACACACATGTGATTTAGTTTACAAAGTAGTGTTTTCCTTTTCTTTTCTTTATTTTGAATCTTGTTCCTGTGCTGTACAGTCAAGATATATCACTTTTCAGTTTTCCTGTTATAATAATTGAACGTGTGACACTTATGTTAATTAGTATACAAAGTTGTGCTTTGCCTTTCTTTTATTTCGATGGAAACTTGTTTCTCTGCCATACAGTGCGATATATCACTATTCAGTTTTTCTGTATTAATATTTGAGCGAGCAACACACATGTGATTCCGTTTAAAAGTAGTGATTTGTTTTTCTGTTCTTTCTTTCTTAACTTGTTTCTGTGCTTTACAGTGCGATAAATCACTTTCCAGTTTTCCTGTATTCCTTATTGAGTGAGTGACACACATATGATTTAGTTTACAAAGTAGTGCTTTGTGTTTATGTTCTTACCTTGGAAATTTGTTCCTGTTAGGTTTAGGAACAAGTTAGGGTTAATGTTACGGTTAGGGTTAGGGTTAGGTTTAGGGTTAGGGTTAGGGTTAGGGTTAGGGTTAGGTTAGGGTTAGGGTTAGGGTTAGGGTTAGGTTTAGGTGTTTTGGTTAGGGTTAGGGTTGAGGCATATCACTTTTCAGTTTTCCTGTATTAATAATTGAGTGAGCGACACACATGTGATTCTGTTTAAAAGTAGTGATTTGTTTTTCTGTTCTTTAGATCTAAACTTGTTCCTGTGCTGTACAGTTCAATATATCACTTTTCAGTTTTCCTGTGTTCCTAATTGAGCGAATTACACCATCCCTGCTGTAGTGACCACCCTGAAATCTCCAGCTGCAGCAAGACCTCAGAACCTGGCAGTGACAGCAGCACAGAACTGGCGGAACACATCAAAGGAGCAGGGCCAAACCAGAGAGCAGAGAGCCCCGGATACCACGATCTCTGCCCGGAAACCTGCCTGTAAGTGAGTGCACCCTTTAGAATCTGCAGTTCCCCAGATCCTGGGTCCTTCTAAATCAGAAGCCAGGCATCGAACCCCCCTCCCACCCACATACCCACTTTGGGAGACAGAGGGTCACTAGGGACATTGAAGTTCCTGCCCTGTGGGCCTGATTGAGGAGTTAAGACAGTTAATGCCAGAAATTGCGCTGCGATCATCATTAGCGACTGTGACATATACAGTGCAGAGCCCCTCCCACACACTCAAGGGTTCAACATTAGCCATCACTCTGTCCCTCGAGAAACTCATCCACGCATACTTACACACACAGACACACACACACACGCGCCTTTGCGCTTGCATTTGCACCGTTTGCGCCTGCGTACTTTCCTCCACAGGTACAGCTAGTCCTCAGCACACGCTGAGAGTGCTCAGCTTCCTGAAGAACTCTCCAGATACCAGAGAGAGACAGCACCAGTCTGATCTGCAGAATCCAAAAACAAACAGGGAAGGTTTCAGATAAGCCAATGGCCAGGGGTAGGCGAAAGAACACTTCCAACATAAATCAGGACATCATGACTTCACCAGCAAACCCCAAAATCGATGGATACTCCAATTCAGCAGAAGCACAGGAAAATGATTTTAAAGCCATGCTTGCCCAATTATTTGAGGCTCATAAGGAGGAAATGAACAAGTCTTTCAAAGAAATGGCCAGTCAATTGGAGGCAAAGAAAGAAGAAATAGACAATATCTTTAAAGAAACACAGGCAAACATAGCCAAACAAATAGATACACAAGTAGAGGAAAAATTAGTGGCATATAAGAAGGAAATGAAAAAGAAATAGAGGCCATGGTAGAAAGTCAGGAATCAAATTCAAACACATGAAAGAAATGGTGCAAGGCATGAAAACAGAATTAGAATCAATAAAGAAAACACAAAATGAGAAAACTCTTGAGCTGGAGAACTTGGAGAAAAGATCAGGAACCACAAAAGTAAGCATCACCAACAGAATACAAGAGATGGAAGAGAGAATCTCTGGAGCTGAAGACACACTTGCAGAAATGGATACTTCTCTCAAAGAAAAAGTAAAATCAGAAAAGTTCCAATCACAAAATATCCAAGAAATCAAGGATGCTATGAAAAGACAAAATCTAAGAATAATAGGAATTCATGAAAAAGAAGACTCAGACTCAGAAAATATTTTCAAGAAAATCATACAAGAAAATTTTCCCAACTTAAAGAAAGAGATGTCCATAAATATACAGGAGGCCTACAGAACTCCAAATAGACTAGACCAGAAAAGAAACACATCACGTCACATCATAGTCAAAACACTAAATCGACAGAACAAAGAAAAAGATATTAAAAGCAGCAAGGGAAAAAGGCCAAGTAACATATGAAGGTAGAGCTATCAGAATCACACCAGACTTCTCATCAGAAACTATGAAAGCCAGAAGGGCCTGGGCAAGTATCATGGAGACTCTAAGAGATCACAAGTGTCAACCCAGACTACTATACCCTGCAAAGCTTTCAATCAACATAGATGGAGAAAACAAAATATTCCATGACAAAACTAAGTTTACACAATGTCTACACAGCAAACCATCCCTACAGAAGATACTAGAAGGAAAACTCCAATCCAATGAAAACAAACTCACCCAAGAAAACAGGGCATACAGATAATGTCCCAACAAAAATGAAAAGAAAACAAGCAATGAAACAGGGTTAGATCATCAACTCCATTACAAAAGGAACTAACATGCATTGGTCACTATTATCTATCAATATCAATAGACTCAACTCACCAATAAAAAGACACAGGCTAACAGAATGGTTAAGAAACAGGATCCAACATTCTGTTGCATCCAAGAAACACACCTATGCAACAAAGACAAACATTACCTCAGAGTAAAGGGCTGGAAAACTGTTTTCAAGCAAATGGTTCCAGAAAACAAGCTGGAGTAGCCATCCTAATATCTAATAAAATAGACTTTCAACCCAAGTTAATAAAAAAAAAGATAAGGAGGGCCACTATATTCTCATCAAAGGAAAAATCCTCCAAGAGGACATCACAATCTTGAATATCTATGCCCCAAATACAAGAGCACCGACATTAAGTAAATGAAACATTATTAAAGCTTAAATCATACATTGATCCTAATACCTTAATAGTGGGAGACTTCAACACTCCACTCTCACCAAGGGACAGATCAACTAGACAGACACCAAATAGGGAAATAAAAGCACTCACAGAATTCCTAAATCAAATGGACCTAATAGACGTCTACAGATCGTTTCACACAAACTCAAAAGAGTACACCTTCTTTTCAGCACCGCATGGAACCTTTTCCAAAATAGACCATATAGTGGGTCACAAAGCAAGCCTCAACAGATACAAAAGGATTGAAATAATCCCTTGTATACTATCTGACCACCATGGACTAAAGCTAGACATCAACAACAACAGAAACAACAAAAAGCCGACATGCACATGGAAACTGAACAACTTACTACTCAATGACCGCTGGGTTAAGGAAGAAATAAAGAAAGAAATTAAAGACTTCCTAGAATTCAATGAAAAGGAAGGCACAACATACCCAAATTTATGGGACACATTGAAAGCAGTGCTCAGAAGAAAATTTATTGCACTAAGTGCCTGCAAGAAGAAATTCGTAACATCACATACAAACAACTTAATGGCCCAACTGAAAACCCTAGAAAAAAAAGAAGCAGATACACCCAAGAGGAGCAGACGGCTGGAAATAATCAAACTAAGGGCTGAAATCAATCAACTAGAAACAAATAAAACTATCCAAAGAATCAATGAGACAAAAAGCTGGTTCTTTGAGAAAATCAACAAGATAGACAAACCCTTAGCCAAACTAACTAAAAAGCAGAGGGAAACTATCCAGATCAGCAAAATCAGAAATGAAAATGGGGACATAACCACAGACATTGAGGAAATCCAAACAATTATTAGGTCATACTACAAAAGCCTATATGCCACAAAATTTGAGAATCTAAATGAAATGGATAATTTTCTTGAAAGATTCCATCTACCAAAAACTAAGTCAAGATCAGGTAGAAAGACTGAATAGCCCTATATCTCCCAAGGAAATCGAAGCAGTCATTAACAGACTCCCCTCCAAAAAAAGCCCCGGACCAGATGGCTTCAGCCGAGAATTTCTACAAGACCTTCAAAGAAGTGCTAACTCAATTCTCCTCAAGCTATTCCACAAAATAGAAACAGAAGGAACACTACCAAACTCATTCTATGAAGCCACAGTCACCTTAATACCTAAACCACACAAAGACCCAACAAAAAAGAGAACTTCAGGCCTATCTCTTATGAACATTGATGCAAAAATACTCAATAAAATACTTGCAAACCGAATCCAAGAACATATCAAAGATATCATCCACCATGACCAAGTAGGCTTCATCCCAGGCATGCAAGGGTGGTTCAACAAACGGAAATCCATCAATGTAATCCACTACATAAACAAACTGAAGGACAAAAACCACATGATCATCTCCTTAGATGCCGAAAAAGCATTTGACAAAGTCCAACACCCATTCATGTTTAAAGACTTGGAGAGATCAGGGATACAAGGCACATACCTAAACATAGTAAAGGCAATATATAGCAAGCCTATAGCTAACATCAAACTCAATGGAGAGAAACTTAAATCAATCCCACTGAAATCAGGGACAAGACAAGGCTGTCCATTGTCCCCATATCTCTTCAACATAGTACTTGAAGTCCTAGCCAGAGCAATAAGACAACTAAAGGAGATCAAGGGGATAGAAATCGGAAAGGAAGAGGTCAAAGTGTCACTATTTGCAGATGATATGATAGTATACATGAGCCACCCCAAAAATTCAACCAGAGAACTCCTTCAGCTGATAAACACCTTCAGCAAAGGGGCACGATACAAAATCAACTCAAAAAAATCAGAAGCCCTCCTATATACCAAAGACAAAAAGGCTGAGAAAGAAATTAGGGAAACAACACCCTTCACAATAGCCACTAATAACATAAAGTACCTTGGTGTGACTCTAACCAAGCAAGTGAAAGACCTGTTTGAGAAAAACTTCAAGTCTCTGAAGAAAGAAATCGAAGAAGATATCAGAAGATGGAAAGATCTCCCGTGCTCATGGATTGGTAGGATTAACATTGTGAAAACGGCCATACTGCCAAAAGCAATCTACAGATTCAATGCAATTCCCATCAAAATACCAACTCAATTCTTTACAGACCTCGAAAAAGATTCTCAGCTTCATATGGAGAAACAAAAAAACCCAGAATCTCCAAAACGATCCTGTACAACAACAGATCATCTGGAGGTATCTCCATTCCTTATCTCAAGCTGTACTACAGGGCAACAGTAATAAAACTGCATGGTATTGGCATAGAAACAGAAAGGAGGATCAATGGAACCGCATAGAAGACACAGAAATAGATCCACATACCTATGAATACTCGATATTTGACAAAGAAGCCAAATCCATTCAATGGAAAAAAAAGACAGCATCTTCAACAAATGGTGCTGGACAAACTGGATGTCTACATGCAGAAAAATGAAAATAGATCCATATTTATCACCCTGCACAAAACTAAAGTCAAAGTGGATCAAGGACCTCAACATAAAACCAGATACCCTAAATCAATTGGAAAAAAAAGGTGGGTAACAGCCTAGAACTCATTGGCACAGGAGACAACTTCCTGAACAGAAAACCAACAGCACAGGCTCTAAGAGCAACAATCAATAAATGGGACCTCATGGAACTGAAAAGTTTCTGTAAAGCAAAGGATACCGTCATCAAAACAAAACGACTGCCTACAGATTGGGAAAGAATCTTCACTAACCCTTTATCTGACAGAGGACTAATATCCAGTATATACAAAGAACTGAAGAAGCTGAAAAGCAGCAATCCAAGTAATCCAATTAAAAAATGGGGAACAGAGCTAAACAGAGAATTCTCAACAGAGGAATATCGAATGGCAGAGAAACACTTAAAGAAATGCTCATCCTCATTAGTCATCAGGGAAATGCAAATCAAAACGACCCTGAGATATCACCTTACACCCATCAGAATGGCCAAGATGAAAAACTCAAGCGATAACACATGCTGGAGAGGTTGTGGAGAAAGGGGAACCCTCCTCCACTGCTGGTGGGAATGTAAACTGGTACAACCACTCTGGAAAACTATCTGGCACTTTCTAAGACAAATAGGAATAGTGCTTCCTCCAGACCCAGCTATACCACTGCTAGGTATATACCCAAAGTTTGTTCAAGTACACAAAAAAGACACTTGCTCAACCATGTTTATAGCAGCTCTATTTGTAATAGCCAGAACCTGGAAACAACCCAGATGTCCATCAAAGGTGGAATGGGTACAGAAATTGTGGTATTTTTATACAATGGAATACTACTCAGCAATCAAAAAAGAGGAAATCATGAAATTTGCAGGCAAATGGTGGAATCTAGAAAAGATCATTCTGAGTGAAATATCCCAGAAGGAGAAAGACAAACATGGGATATACTCACTTATATAGACCTATAAGATATGATAAACATAATGAAATCTATACACCTAAAAAAGATAATCAATTGAGCGGACATGGGGTAAGATGATCAATCCTCGTTTAGAAAGACAGATGGGATGTGCATTGAATGTATGAGAGGAGTCTACTGAGCGCATCTGAAAGACTGTAACTAGCAGTGTTTTCAAAGCAAAGACTCATGACCAAACCTTTGGCAGAGTACAGGGAATCATAAGAAAGAAGGGGAGTTAGTCTGATGGGGAAACGATAGGAGCTCCACAAGGACCAAATATATCTGGGCACAGGGTCTTTTCTGAGACTGGCATTCAACCAAGGACCATGTATGGATATAACCTAGAACCTCCGCTCAGATGTAGCCTGTGGTAGCTCAGTAACCAAATGGTTTCCCAAAGTGAGGGGACCAAGGACTATTTCTATCAGGAACCCAATGACTGGCACTTTGGTCTCCCCACCCCCGAAGGGATGAGAAGTCCTGTTAGGCCACAGAGGAGGGCTTTGCAGCCAGTCCTGAAGATACCTGATAAAATAGGATCAGATGAAAGGGGAGGAGGTACCCCTTTCAGTGGAATTGGAAATGGGCATGGTGGAGATGAGGGAGGGAGGGACTGGGAGGGAATGAGGGATCGGGACACGGCTGGGATACAGAGTTAATAAAATGTAACTGATGAATAAAAAAAAAAAGTAGTGATTTTTTCTTCTGTTCTTTCGTTATAAACTTGTTCCTGTGCTGTACAGTGGGATACATCACTTTTCAGTTATCCTGTATTTCTAATTTACCAAGTGACACACATGTGATTTAGTTTACAAAGTAGTCCTTTGCGTTTATGATCTTTCCTTGGAAACTTGTTCCTGTTAGGATCTAGTTAGAGTTAGGGTTAGGGTTAGGGTTAGGGTTAGGTTTAGGGTTAGGGTAGGGTTAGGGTTAGGGTTAGGATTATATCACTTTTCAGTTTTCCTGTTATAATAATTGAACAAGCAAAACGTATGTGAACTAGTTTACAAAGTTGTGCGTTGCGTTTCTGTTCTTTCGATGAAAAATTGTTTCTTTGCCATACAGTTTTATCACTTTTAAGTTTTCCTGTATTACTAATTGAGAGAGCGACACACATGTAATTTAGTTTACAAAGTAGTGCTTTGCATTTCTGTTCTTCTTTTGGAAACTTATTTCTGTGCCTTACAGTGTGATATATCACTTTTCAGTTTTCCTGTATCCCTATTGGAGCGAGCGCCACACATGTGATTCTGTTTAAAAGTAGTGATTTGTTCTTCTGTTCTTTCGTTCTAAACTTGTTGCTGTGCTGTACAGTGTGATATATCACATTTCAGTTTTCCTGTATTTCTAATTTAGCGATTGACACACATGTGATTTAGTTTACAAAGTAGTGCTTTGCGTTTATGGTCTTTCCTTGGAAAATTGTTAGTGTTAGGAACAAGTTAGGGTTAGGGTTAGGGTTAGGGTTAGGGTTAGGATTAGGGTTAAGTGTTAGGGTTAAGGTTAGGGATAGGGTTAGGTTGTGAGGGTTAGGGTTAGTCTTATATCACTTTTCAGTTTTCCTGTTATAATAATTGAACAGGCGACACGTATGTGAATTAGTTTACAAAGTTGTGCTTTGAGTTTCGGTTCTTCTTTTGGAAACTTGTTTCTGTGCTGTACAGTGTGATATATCACTTTTCTGTTTTCCAGTTATAATGATTGAACAGGTGACACGTATGTGAATTAGTTTACAAAGTTATGCTTTGCGTTTCTGTTCTTTCGATGGAAACTTGTTTCTGTGCCATACAGTGCGAGATAAAACTTTTCAGTTTTCCTGTAGTCCTAATTGAGCGAGCAACACACATATGATTTAGTTTACAAAGTAGGGCTTTTCGTTTATGTTCTTTCATTGGAAACTTGTTCCTGTTAGGAACAAGTCAGGGTTAGGGTTAGCGTTAGGGTTAAGGTTAGGGTTAGGGTTAGCATTAGGGTTAGAGTTAGGGTGTTAGGGTTAGGGTTAGGGTTAGGGTGTTAGGGTTAGGGTTAGTGTTAGGGTTAGTGTTAAGGTTAGAGTTAGGGTAGGCCTAGGGTAGGGTTAGGGTTAGCATTAGTGGTTAGGATAAGGGTTAGGGTTAGGGTTAGGGTTAGGGTTAGGGGTTAGGTAAGTGTTACATTTATATCACTTTTCAGTTTTCCTGTTATAATAATTGAATGGGCGACACGAATGTGAATTAGTTTACAAAGTTGTGCTTTGCATTTCTGTTCTTTCCATGGAAACTTGTTTCTGTGCCATACACTGTGATATATCAGTTTTCAGTTTTCCTGTATTCCTAATTGAGCAAGCGACACACATGTGATTTAGCTTACAAAGTAGTGCTTTGCTTTTCTGTTCTTTTGTTCGAAAGTTGTTCCTGTGCTGTACAGTGCGATATTTCACTTTTCAATTTTCTTGTTTTAATAATTGAACGGGCGACACGTATGTGAATTAGTTTACAAAGTTGTGCTGTGTGTTTCTGTTCTTTCGATGGAAACTTGTTTGTGTGCCGTACAGTGCGATATATCACTTTTCAGTTTTTCTGTATTCCTAATTGAGCTAGTGACACACATGTGATTTAGTTTACAAAGTAGTGCTTTGCGTTTAGGTTCTTTCCTTGGAAACTTGTTCCTGTTAGGTACAAGTTAGGGTTAGGGTTATTGTTAGGGTTAGGGTTAGCGTTAGGGTAGGGTTAGGTTTAGGGTTAGGGTTAGCGTTAGGGGTTAGGATTAGGGTTAGGGATAGGGTTAGGGTAAGGGGGTTAGGGTTTGGGTTAGGGTTATATCACTTTTCAGTTTTCCTGTTATAATAATTGAACAGGCGACAAGTATGTGAATTAGTTTATAAAGTTTTGCTTTGCATTTCTGTTCTTTCGATGGAAACGTGTTTCTGTGCCATATACTGGGATATATCACTTTTCAGTTTTCCTGTATTCCTAATAGAGCGAGTGACACACATGTGATTCTGTTAAAAGTAGTGCTTTGCTTTTCTGTTCTATCGTTCTAAACTAGTTCCTGTGCTGTACAGTGCGATATATCACTTTTCTGTTTTCCTGTATTCATAATTGAGCGAGTGAAACACATGTGATTTACTTTACAGAGTAGTGTTTTGCATTTATGTTCTTTCCTTTGAAACCTGTTAGGAACAAATTAGGGTTAGGGTTACGGTTAGGGTTAGTGTTAGGGTTAGTGTAGGTTTAGTGTTAGGGTTACGGTTAGGGTTAGGTTTAGGGTTAGGTGTTAGGGTTAGGGTTAGGGTGTTTGGGTTAGTGTTAGGCTTATATCACTTTTCAGTTTTCCTGTTATAATAATTGAAAAGGCGACACGAATGTGAATTAGTTTGCAAAGTTGTGCTTTGCGTTTCTGTTCTTTGGAAGAACCTTGTTTCTTTGCCATACATTTCGATATATCGCTTTTCAGTTTTCCGGTATTCCTAATTGAGCGAGCAACACACATGTGATTTAGTTTACAAAGTAGTGTGTTGTGTTTCTGTTCTAATGATGGAAACTTTTTTCTGTGCTGTACAAGGTGATATATCACTTTTGAGTTTTCCTGTTAATAATATTTGAACGGGCTACACGTATGTGAATTCGTTCACAAAGTTTTGCTTTGCGTTTCTTTTCTTTCGATGGAAACTTGTTCGTGTGCTGTACAGTTCGATATATCACTTTTCAGTTTTCCTGTTATAATAATTGAATGGGCGACACGTATTTGAATTAGTTTACAAAGTTGCGCTTTGCGATTCTGTTCTTTCGATGGAAACTTGTTTCTGTGCCTTACAGTGCAAGATAACACTTTTCAATTTTCCTGTATTCCTAATTGAGTGAGAGACACACATGTCATTCTGTTTAAAAGTAGTGCTTTGCTTTTCTGTTCTTTCATTCGAAACTTGTTCCTGTGCTGTACAGTGCGTTATATCACTTTTGAGTTTTTCTGTATTCCTAATTGAGCGAGTGGCACACATGTGATTTATTTAACAAAGTAGTGCTTTGCGTTTCTGTTCTCTTGATGGAAACTTGTTCCTATGCTGTACAGTTCGATATATCACTTTTCAGTTTTCCTGTTATAATAATTGAACGGGCGACATGTATGTGAATTAGTTTACAAAGTTGTGCTTTGCGTTTCTGTTCTTTCCATGGAAACTTGTTCCTGTCCTGTACAGTGGGTTATATCACTTTTCAGTTTTCCTGTATTCCTAATTGAGTGAGTGGCACACATGTGATTTAGTTGACAAAGCAGTGCTTTGCATTTATGTTCTTTCGTTGGAAACTTGTTCCTGTTAGGAACAATTTAGGGTTAGGTTTAGGGTTAGGGTTAGGGTTAGGGTTACGGTAGGGTTAGGGTTAGGGTTAGGGGTTAGGGTTGGGGTTAGTGTTAGGGTTAGGGTTAGGGTTAGGGGCTCAGGGTTATGGTTGGGGTTATATCACTTTTCAATTTTCCTGTTATAATAATTGAACAGGCAACACGAATGTGAATTAGTTTACAAAGTTGTGCTTTGCGTTTCTGTTCGTTCGATGGAAACTTGTTTCTTTGCCTACATTTGATATATTGCTTTTCCGTTTTCTTGTATACCTAAGTGAGCGAGCAACACACATGTGATTTAGTTTAAAAAGTAGTGTGTTGCGTTTCTGTTCTTCTGTTGGAAACCTCTTTCTGTGCTGTATATTGTGATATATCTCTTTTCTGTTTTCCTGTTATAATAATTGAATGGGCAACACGTATGTGAATTAGTTTACAAAGTTGTGCTTTGCGTTTTTGTTCTTTCGATGGAAACTTGTTTCTGTGCCTTACAGTGCGATATACCACTTTCCAGTTTTCCTGTATTCCTAATTGAGCAAGCGACACACATGTGATTTAGTTTACAAAGTATTGCTTTGCGTTTATGATCTTTCATTGGAAACTTGTTCCTATTAGGAAAAAGTCAGCGTTAGGGTTAGGGTTAGGTTTAGGGTTAGACAGTGCGAGTTAGGGATAGGGTTAGGGTTTAAGGTTAGGGGTAGCGTTCTTTCAAGGGGTTAGGGTTAGGTTTAGGGTTAGGGTTAGGGTTATATCCCTTTTCACTTTTCCTGTTATAATAATTGAACAGGCGACACGTATTTGAATTAGTTTACAAAGTTTTGCTTTGCGTTTCTATTCTTTCTATGGAAACTTGTTTCTGTGCCATAGAGTGTGAGATATCACATTTCAGTACTCCTGTATTCCTAATTGAGCGAGCGATACACATGTGATTCGGTTTAAAAGTAGTGCTTTGCTTTTCTGTTCTTTCGTTCGAAACTTGTTACTGTGCTGTACAGTGTGTTATATCACTTTTCAGTTTTCCTGTATTCCTAATTGAGCTGGTGGCACACATGTGATTTAGTTTACAAAGCAGTGCTTTGCGTTTATGTTCTTTCCTTGGAAACTTGTTCCTGTTTTTTAGGTTTACGGTTAGGGATAGGGTTATGGTTAGGGTTAGGGCTAGGGTTAGGGGTTAGGTTTGGGCTTAGGGTTAAGGTTAGGGTTAGGGTTAGGTGCTCAGGGTTAGGGTTAGGGTTATATCACTTTTCAATTTTCCTGTTAAAATAATTGAACAGGCGACACGAATGTGAATTAGTTTACACAGTTGTGCTTTGCCTTTCTCTTCCTTCGATGGAAACTTGTTTTTTTGCCATATATTTCTATATATAGCTTTTCAGTTTTCCTGTATTCCTAATTGAGGAGGGACACACATGTGATTCCGTTTAAAAGTAGTGCTTTGTGTTTCTGTTCTTCTGTTGGAAACTTGTTTCTGTGCTGTACAGTGTGATATATCACTTTTCAGTTTTCCTCTTATAATAATTGAATGGGCGGCACGTATGTGAATTATTTTACAAAGTTGTGCTTTGCGTTACTGTTCTTTCGATGGAAACTTGTTTTTGTGCCTTACAGTGCGAAATGACACATTTCAGTTTTCCTGTATTCCTAATTGAGCGAGCGACACACATGTGATTCCATTTCAAATTAGTGCTTTGCTTTTCTCTTCTTGTGTTCGAAACTTGTTTCTGTGCTGTACAGTGCGATATACAACTTTTCAGTTTTCCTGTATTCCTAATTGAGCAAGCGACAGACATGTGATTTAATTTACAAAATAGTGCTTTGCGTTTCTGATCTTTTGCTTGATACTTGTTCCTGTACTATACAGTGCGATATATCACTTTTCACTTTTTTCTCATAATAATTGAATGGGAGGCACGTATGTGAATTAGTTTAAAAAGGTGTGCTTTGCGCTTCTGTTCTTTCGATGGAAACTTTTTTCAGTGCAGTAGAGTCCAAGATACCACATTTCAGTATTCCTGTATTCCTAATTGACTGAGCGACAAACATGTGATTCCGTTTAAAATAATGCTTTGCTTTTCGGTTCTTCTGTTGGAAACTTGTTCCTGTGCTGTACAGTGTGATATAACACTTTTCAGTTTTCCTGTATTCCTAATTGAGCAAGCGACACACATGTGATTTAATTTACAAAGTAGTGCTTTGCGTTTCTGATCTTTTGCTCGATACTTGTTCCTGTACTGTACAGTGCAATATATCACTTTTCAGTTTTCCTCTTATAATAATTGAATGGGCGGCACGTATGTGAATTATTTTACAAAGTTTTGCTTTCCGTTTCTGTTGTTTCGATGGAAACTTGTTTCTGTGTCTTACAGTGCGAAATGACACTTTTCAGTTTTCCTGTATTCCTAATTGAGCGAGCGACACTCATGTGATTCCATTTAAAAGAAGTGCTTTGCTTTTCTGTTCTTTCGCTCAAAACTTATTCCTATGTTGTACAGTCACGATATATCACTTTTCAGTTTTCCTGTATTCCTAATTGATCGAGGTGACACACATGTGATTTAGTATACAAAGTATTGCTTTTATGTTTATGTAATTTCGTTGGAAACTTGTTCTATTAGGAACAAGTTAGCATTAGGGTTAGGGTTAGGGTTAGGGTAGGTTAAGGGATAGGGTTAGGGGTTAGGGTTAGGGTTAGGGTTTGTGTTAGGGGTTTAGGGTTAGCTTTAGGGTTAGGGTTAGGGTTATATCACTTTTCACTTTTCCTTTTATAACAATTGAACAGGCAACACGTATGTGAATTAGTTTACAAAGTTGTGCTTTGCTTTTTTGTTCTTTCGATGGAAACTTGTTTCTGTGGCGTAGAGTGCGAGATATCACTTTTCAGTTTTCCTGTTATAATACTTGATCGGGCAACACGTATTTGAATTAGTTTACAAAGTTTTGCTTTGTGTTTCTGTTCTTTCGATCTAAACTTGTTCCTGGGCTCTACAGTTTAATATATCACTTTTCAGTTTTCGAGTTATAAAAATTAAACGGGCGACATGTATGTGAATTAGTTTACAAAGTTGTGTTTTTGTTTCTGTTCTTTCGATGGAAACTTGTTTCTGTGCTGTACAGTGTGATGTATCACTTTTCAGTTTTCCTGTTATAATAATATAACGGGCAACACGTATTTGAATTAGTTTACAAAGTTGTCCTTTGTGTTTCTGTTCTTTCGATGGAAACTTGTTTCTGTGCCGTACAGTGTGAGATAACACTTTTCAGGTTTCCTGTATTCCTAATTGAGCGAAGCGACACACATGTGATTTAATTTACAAAGTAGTGCTTTGCGTTTCTGACCTTTGCTCAAAACTTGTTCCTGTACTGTACAGTGCGATATATCACTTTTCAGTTTTCCTCTTATAATAATTAAATGGGCCACACGTATGTGAATTAGTGTACAAAGTTGTACTTTCCATTTCTGTTCTTTTCGATGGAAACTTGTTTCTGTGCCTTACAGTCTTGAGATAACAATTTTCAATTTTCCTGTATTCCTAATTGAGCAGGCGAAACACATGTGATTCCGTTTAAAAGTAGTGCTTTGCTTTTCTGCTCTTTCGTTTGAAACTTATTCCTATGTTGTACAGTGTGATATATCACTTTCCAGTTTTCCTATATTCCTAATTGAGCGAGTGACACACATGAGAATTAGTTTACATAGTATTGCTTTATGCTCATGATCTTTGGTTGGAAACTTGTTCCTATTAGGAACAAGTTAGCGTTAGGGTTAGGGTTAGGGTTAGGGTTAGGGTTAGGGTATAGTAAGGGGATAGGGTTAGGGGTAGGGGTTAGGGTTAGGGTTAAGCGTTAGGGTGAGGTTTATATTGCTTTTCACTTTTCCTGTTATAATAATTGAACAGGCGACACGTATGTGAATTACTATACAAAGTTGTGCTTTGCGTTTCTTTTCTTTCGATGAAATCTTGTTCCTGTGCTGTACAATTCGATATATCAATTTTCAGTTTTCCTGTTATAAAAATTGAACAGGCGACACATATGTGAATTAGTTTACAAAGTTGTGCTTTGCGTTTCTCTTCTTCGATGGAAACTTGTTTCTCTGCCTTACAGCGAGATAACACTTTCCAGTTTTCCTGTATTCCTAATTGAGCGAGCAATACACATGTGATTCCGTTTAAAAGTAGTGCTTTGCATTTCTGTTCTTCTCTTGGAAACTTGTTTCTGTGCTGTACAATGCGATATATCACTTTTCAGTTTAACTGTTATAATAATTGATCGGGCAAAACGTATGTGAATTAGTTTACAAATTGTGCTTTGTGTTTCTGTTCTTTCGATGGAAACTTGTTTCTGTGCTGTACAGTCTTGAGATAACACTTTTCAGTTTTCCTGTTATGATAATTGAACGGGTGACAGGTATTTTAATTAGTATACAAACTTGTGCGTTGCATTTCTGTTCTTCTGCTTGAAACTTGTTTCTGTGCTCTACAGTGTGATGTAGCACTTTTCAGATTTCCTGTTATAATAATTGAACGGGTGACATGTATGTGAATTAGTTTACAAAGTTGTGCTTTGCGTTTCTCTTCTTTCGATGGAAACGTGTTTCTGTGCTGTACAGTGCGAGATAACACTTTTCAGTGTTCCTGTATTCCTAATTGAGTGAGCGACACACATGTGATTCGGTTAAAAGTAGCGCTTTGCTTTTCTCTTCTTGTGTTCAAACTTGTTCCTGTGCTGTACAGTGCAATATATCACTTTTCAGTTTTCCTGTATTCCTAATTGAGCGATCGACACACATGTGAATTAATTTACAAAGTAGTGCTTTGCGTTTCTGATCTTTTGCTCGATACTTTTTCCTGTACTGTACTGTGTGATATATCACTTTTCAGTTTTCCTCTATTCCTAATTGAGCGAGTGGGACACATGTGATTTAGTTTACAAATCAGTGCTTTGCGTTTATTTTCTTTTTGTTGGAAACTTGTTCCTGTTAGGAACAAGTTAGGGTTAGGTTTAGGATAGGGTTATGGTTAGGGTTAGGGTAGGGTTAGGGTTAGGGCTAGGGTTAGGGTTAGGGTTGGGGTTAGGGTTAGGGTTAGTGTTAGGGGCTCAGGGTTAGGTTTACGGTTATATCACTTTTCATTTTCCTTTTTGTAATAATTGAACAGGCGACACGAATGTGAATTAGTTTACAAAGTTGTGCTTTACGTTTCTCTTCTTTCTATGGAAACTTGTTTCTGTGCTGTACCATGAGAAATAACACTTTTCAGTTTTCCTGTATTCCTAATTGAGCGAGCGACACATGTGATTCTGTTTAAAAGTAGTGCTTTGCTTTTCTGTTCTTTCGGTTCAAAACTTGTTCCTTTGCTGTACAGTCGTTATATCACTTTTCAGTTTTCCCGTATTCCTAATTGAGGGAGTGGCACATATGTGATTTAGTTTACAAACTAGTGCTTTGCGTTTATGTTCTTTTTCGTTGGAAACAGGTTCGTGTTAGGAACAAGTTAGGGTTAGGGTTAGGGTTAGGGTTAGGGTTAGTGTTAGGGCTAAGTTTAAGGATAGGGTTAGGGTTAGGGTGTAGGGTTAGGGTTAGGGTTATATCACTTTTCAGTTTTCCTGTTATAATAATTGAACAGGCGACACTAATGTGAATTAGATTACAAAGATGTGCTTTATGCTTCTGTTCTTTTCGATGGAAACTTGTTTCTGTGCCGTACAGTCTAGATAACACTTTTCAGTTCTCCTGTATTCCTAAGTGAGCTAGTGACACACATGTGATTCCGCTGTAAAAGTAGGGCTTTGCTTTTCTGTTCTTTCATTTGAAACTTGTTCCTGTGCTGTACAGTGCATTATATCACTTTTCAGTTTTCCTGTATTCCTAATTGAGCGAGTGGCACACATGTGATTTAGTTTACAAAGTAGTGCTTTAGCTTATGTTCTTTTTGTTGGAAACTTCTTCCTCTTAGGAACAAGTTAGGGTTATGGTTAGGGTTAGGGTATTGTTAGGGTTACGGTTAAGGTTAGGGTTAGGGGTTAGGGTTAGGGTTATGGTTAGGGTTAGGGTTAGGTAAGGGGCTTAGGGTTAGGGTTAGTATTATATCACTTTTCAGTTTTCCTGTTATAATAATTGAACAGGCGGCACGAATGTGAATTAGTATACAAAGTTGTGCTTTATGCTTCTGTTCTTTCGATGGAAATTTGTTTCTTTGCTGTACATTTCGATATATCGCTTTTCAGTTTTCCTGTATTCCTAATTGAGCAAGCGACACACATGTGATTTAGTTTACAAAGTAGTGCTTTGCGTTTTTGTTATTCTTTTGGAAACTTGTTTCTGTGCTGTACAGTGTGATGTATCGCTTTTCAGTTTTCCTGTTATAATTGAAAGCGCGACATATATGTGAATTAGTTTACAAAGTTGTACTTTGCGTTTCTGTTCTTTTATTGGAAACTTGTTCCTGTGCCGTACAGTGCGAGATAACACTTTTCAGTTTTCCTGTATTCCTAATTGAGCGAGCGATACACATGTGATTCCGTTTAAAAGTAGTGCTTTGCTTTTCTGCTCTTTTGTTCGAAACTTGTTCCTGTGCTGTACAGTGAGTTATATCACTTTTCAGTTTTCCTGTATTCCTAATTGTGCAGGCTTCACACATGTTACTTAGTTTAAAATTTGTGCTTTACATTTCTGTTCTTTTGTTGGAAACTTGTTTCTGTGAGGTACAGTGCACGATATCACTTTTCAGTTTTCCTGTATTCCAAATTGAACATGCGACACACTTGTGATTTAGTTTCTAAATTTGTGCTTTGCCTTCTATTCTTTTATTGGAAACTTGTTTCTGTGCACTACAGTGGGAGATATCACTTTTCAGTTTCCTGTATTCCTAATTGAATGGGCGACACACTTGTGATTTAGTTTCCATAGTTGTGCTTTTCCTTTCTGTTCTTTCATAGGAAACTTCTTTCTGTGCTCTAAAATGGAAGATATCACTTTTCAGTTTTCCTGTGTTCCTAATTATGCAGGCAACACACATGTTACTTAGTTTACAAAGATGTGCGTTACATTTCTGTTTTTTTCGTTGGAAACTTGTCTGTGCACTACAGTCACGAGATATCACTTTTCAGTTTTCCGTATTCCTAATTGAACAGGCGACACACATGTGATTTACTTTCCAAAGTTGTGCTTTGCCTTTCTGTTCTTTCATTGGAAACTTCTTTCTGTGCTCTAAAATGGGAGATTTCACTTTTCAGTTTTCCTGTATTCCTAATTGTGCAGGCGACACACATGTTACTTACTTTAAAAAAGTTCTGCTTTACATTTCTGTTCTTTCAAGCACAACTTGTTTCTGTTAGGTACAGTCGAGATATCACTTTTCATTTTCCGTATTCCTAATTGAACAGGCAACACACATGTGATTTAGTTTCCAAAGTTGTGCTTTGCCTTTCTGTTCTTTCGTTGGAATCTTGTTTCTGTGAGGTACATTTTGAGATATCACTTTTGAGATATCCATTTTCCTAATAATCAGGCGATACACATGTGATTTATTTTCAAAGTTTTGCTTTGCCTTTCTGTTCTTTCATTGGAAATTGCTTTCTGTGCTGTAAAGTGGGAGATATCACTCTTCAGATTTCCTGTTTGCCTAATTGAGGGGCAACACAAACGTTATGTAGTTAACAAAGTTGTGTTTTGCCTGTCTGTTCTTTTGTTGGAAACTTGTTTCTGTGCACTACAGTGGGAGATATAACTTTTCAGTTTTTTCCTATATTCCTAATTGAACGGACAACACACATGGTAATTAGTTTACAAAGTTGTGCTTTACATTTCTGTTCTTTCCTTGGAAATTTTTTTCTGTGAGGTACAGTGCAAGATATCACTTTTCAGTTTTCCTGTATTCCTAATTGAGCGATTGGCACAGATGTGATTTAGATTTACAAAGTAGTGCTTTCCTTTACGTTCTTTCTTTGGAAACTTGTTCCTATTAGGAACAAGTTAGGGTTAGGTTTAGGGTTAGGGTTAGGGTTAGGGTAGCTTTAGGGTTAGGGTTAGGGTTAGGGTTAGGGTTAGGGTTAGGGTTAGGGTTAGGGTTAGGGTTATATCACTTTTCAGTTTTCCTGTTATAATAATTGAACAGGCGACATGAATGTGAATTAGTTTACAAAGTTGTGCTTTGCATTTCTGTTCTTTCGATGAAAACTTGTTTCTTTGCCATACATTTCGATATATCGCCTTTCAGTTTTCCTGTATTCCTAATTGAAAGCGGCGACACACATGTGATTTAGTTTACAAAGTAGTGCTTTGCGTTTCTGTTCTTCTGTTGGAAACTTGTTTCTGTGCCATACAGTGCGAGATAAAACTTTTCAGTTTTCCTGTTATAATAATTGAGCAGGCGACACATATGTGAATTAGTTTACAATGTTGTACTTTGCGTTTCTGTTCATTCGATGGAAACTTGTTTCTGTGCCGTACAGTCGAGATAACACTGTTCAGTTTTCCCTGTATTCCTAATTGAATCGATTAGAAACACATGTGATTCCCTTTAAAAATAGTGCTTTGCTTTTCTGTTTTTTGGTTCAAACTTGTTCATGTGCAGTACAGTCGTTATATCACTTTTCCAGTTTTCCTCTATTCCTAATTGATCGAAAGGCACACATGTGATTTAGTTTACAAAGTAGTGCTTTGCATTTATGTTCTTTCATTGGAAACTTGTTAATGTTAGGAACAAGTTAGGGTTAGGTTAGGGTTAGGGTTAGGGTTAGGTTTAGGTAAGGGTTTAAATAGTCCTTAGGGTTAGGGTTAGAGAGGTTAGGGTTAGGGTTAGGGTTAAAAAAGTTAGGGGCTTAGGTTAGGGTTAGGGTTAAATCCTTTTCAGTTTTCCTGTTATAATAATTGAAACAGGCGACAAGGAGAATTAGTTTAAAAAACCTGTGTTTTGTGTTTCTGTTCTTTTGATGAAAACTTGTTTCTTTGCTGTAAAAAGATACATAAGCTTTTCAGTTTTCCTGTATTCCTAATTGTGCAAAATACACACATGTGATTTAGTTTACAAAGTAGTGCTTTGTGTTTTTGTTCTTCTTTTGAAACTTGTTTCTGTGCTGTACAGTGTGATGTATCACTTTTCAGTTTTCCTGTTATAATAATTGAATGGGCGAAACATTATGTGAATTAGTTAACAAAGTTGTGCTTTGCATTTCTGTTCTTTTTCGATGGAAACTTGTTCCTGTGCTCTACAGTTCGATATATCACTTTTCAGTTTTCCTGTTATAATAATTGATCGGCAACACATATGTGAATTAGTTAACAAAGTTGTGCTTTGCATTTCTGTTCTTTCGATGGAAACTTGTTTCTGTGCCGTACAGTGCAGAGCAATGCGGGAGTAACACTTTTCAGTTTTCCTGTATTCCTAATTGAGCGATGACACACATGTGATTCCGTTTAAAAGTAGTGCTTTGGAGCCACGATGGTGGCGCCGAAAACAGCACTTCTGAGCAGCAAGACAGCACTATCCGGCAGCGACTAGGAGACTGAACTCAGGGCCCTGAAACTACATTGATCGTGATTCCCAGTTGAGGAGGCTCCCTGAGTAACGAATCGGGTCGGTCCACTCTCGGCTGCACAGCCAGAACCCGGAAGAAATCCCTGGTAATGTGGGCTTTGGGTCTCCGGGCTGGAGGCATGGGATTAACGTGTCCCTGCCACTTCCCAGGCTGATCTGTGGGCACAAATGTAACTGAGACTGGTAGTCCCAGTCTCAGGGAACCCCACGGGAAACAGGGTTGCGGGTCTGATCGCAGTTCACCCAGTCTCTCCCGGAAATTCTCTGCCACCATCACAGCCCTGAGCTCCTGCCCTGATCTTGAGCTTTGCGCTCAGATCAGCAGTACAGACAACCTGGTACGCCCCAGGACAAATGGGGACTGGGAACTCCGGTCCAGAGAGGACCCAACAGAGAAATTTCCCAGGCTGATCCGTGGGCTGAAGGGTACCTGAGACTGCAAGTCCCATTCAATGGGGACACCACAGGGAAGCAGGGTTGCGGGTCTGATCTCAGGTCTCCCAGTCTCTCCCAGAAATTCTCTGCCACCATCACAAAACTGAGCTCTTGCTGCGCAAAGAGCTTTGCGCTCAGCTCAGACACAGACAAGCTGTGCGTGGGGAATACCTAGAACTCATTGGTACAGGGGAAAACTTCCTGAACAGAACTCAAAAAGCACAGGCTCTAAGAGCAACAATCAATAAACGGACCTCATGAAACTGAAAAGCTTCTACAAAGCAAAGGACACCGTCATCAAAACAAAGCGACCTCCTACAGATTGGGAAAGAATCTTCACCAACCCTTTATCTGACAGAGGACTCATATCAAGTATATATAAAGAACAAAAGAAGCTGAAAAGCAGCAAACCAAGTAATCCACTTAAAAAATGGGTAACAGAACTAAACAGAGAATTCTCTGTAGAGAATACCGAATGGCAGAGAAGCACTTAAAGAAATGCTCAACCTCACTAGCCATTAGGAAATGCAAATAAAAACAACCCTGAGATTTAACCTTATACCCATGAGAATGGCCAAGATCAAAAACTCAAGTGACAACACATGCTGGAGGTTGTGGAGAAAGAGGAACCCTTCTCCACTGCTGGTGGGAATGTAAACTGGTACAACCACTCTGAAATCAATCTGCTCAGAAAACTAGGAATAGTGCTTCCCAAGATCCAGCCATACCACTCCTAGGCATATATCAAAAGAGGTTCAAGCATACAAAAGGAAATTTGCTCAACCATGTACGTAGCAGCTTTATTTGTAATAGCCAGAAGCTGAAACAACCCAGATGCCCCTCAACTGAAGAATGGATGCAGAAAATGTGGTACATCTACACAATGGAATATTACTAGCAATGAAAAATTGGGAAATCATGAAATTTGCAGGTAAATGGTGGGATCTGGAAAGGATCATCCTGAGTGAGTTGTCCCAGAAGCAAAAAGACACACATGGTATATACTCACTCATATAGACATACAACATAGACAAACCCACTAAAACCTGTGCATCTAAAGAAACTAAGCAAGAGAGAGGACCCCAACTAAAATGTCTAATCCCCATCCGAAAGGCAAAGAGGATGGACATCAGAAGAAGAAGAAAACAGGAAACAACCTAGGAACCTGCCACAGAGGGTCTCTGAAAAGCCTCTGCCCTACAGACTATCAAAGCAGAAGCTGAGCCTGATGGACAACTGTTGGGCAGAGTGAATGGAATTTTATGTAAGAACTGGGAAAGAGCAAGAGCTGGAGAGGACAGGGTCTCCACAAGGAGAGCAACAGAACAAGAAAATTTGAACACAGGGAACTTCCCAGAGACTCATACTCCAACCAAGGACTATTCATAGAGATAACCCAGAACCCCTGCACAGATGTAGCCCAGGGCAGTTCAGAGTCCAATTGCTACATAGTAAAGAGAAGAGGGGCTGCCTAGGACATGAACTGACTGGCCTGCCTGCTTTAGTCACCTCCTCCTGAGGGGGGAGCAACCTTACCAGGCCATAGTAGAGGACAATGCAGCCACTTTTGATGTGAACTGATGGAGTAAGATCAGAAAGGAGAGGAGAACCTCCCTATCAGTGGACTTGGGGAGTGGCATGCATGCAGAGGGAGGAGGGAGGTGGGATTGGGAGGGGATGGGAGGCTTATCGGGGGATGCAGAGTGAATAAAGTGTAATTGATGAAACATTAAAAAGGGAAAAATAATAATTTAAAAACCTTAAATGACTTTCAAAAAGTGGAGGAAAACATGGAGTTAGTCAATTTACATGGAGCACGCCTCGCCCCTGGAAGCAATGGTCTCCTGAACCTACTCAGACCTCGGACACCACCACTGCTAGTTCTAGAACCAATGTAGGATGTTCCACCGAGGAGGTTAAGGCTTCTCATAATATTTCCTATAAGCCCACACCTGTTTGTTTACATCCCCATTTTTATTCATTATTAGCCAGATAGAGCCAAGTAATTGTGGTAATGATACTTGCTTTTTTGCCCAATGCTGTAATGCTAGTAAATTTACTAGCTGGTTACTCACATGCCTCGCTGGGTGCCTGTGCCCATTGATGCCCTCACGCTATGACTCTCTTCAGACAGAAAAGGATCTTGGAATTACAGCTGCCATTGTTACTGCCATCTCATTGGCGGCTGTTGAGCTACCACCACAGCATTAGCCATGAGTCATACTGGGCAGACTGCTCAGACCCTGAATAACCTTTTAGCCAAGGTAGCTCATGCCTTAGATGTACAAAAAAAGGAATTAATGCTCAACTAAAAGGAGGTTTGATGGTGTTCAATCAGAGGTTTGACCTCGTGCAGGAGCAAATTGATACCCTATGGCAAATCGCTCAACTTTGCTGTCAATGAAAGTATGCTGGACTTTGTGTCACTAGCATACAACATGAGAATTTTCCCTGTGCTGCAAATCTGTCTAAACAATTGTCAAGCTATATTTTAGGTAATTGACTGGAGAATCTGATACTACGATGGACCAGCTGAGAGTGGCCATTGTCATGGTAAATTCTACCAGAGTGGACACAGGACTAGCCACAGGATTATCATCATGGATTGCTGCAGCCATGAATCATCTGAAGGAATGGGCGGGCATGGGGAGCGTTAGCAGGCCTTCTGGTGTTGGTCACCTTGGTTTGCCTGTGGTATATATGCAAGATTAGAGTCTCACAACAGTGTGATGCAGCCATGACCATTCAGGCCTTTACAGCCATTGAAGCAGGACATTCTCCCCAAGCATGGTTGGCTACCATAAAAAGCCAAAATGTTACGCTCAGGATGCAAGGCTAAGCACTGCACTCAGGGTCAGCAGCCTTGGACCCAGAGAAGAGCATGTCTGATTGCATGCAGGTTGATGCCCCAGGTCCCGCCTCTGAGAAAAGGTTTCAATGGGTCTGATGCTCTTTGGGTGGATGACACCTAAATGAACATCAGTACAAAGTCCCAATTTATTTCTAATATCAGAGATCAGACCTCTACTCTTGCCTGATGCATCCAAAAAAAAAAGGAACTGTAAAGAGCTGCGTAATGCCCTGGCTGAAAGATGGAGCTGGTTTCTGCCTTACACCTTCCCGATGGTGAGGCTCTCTGTCAAAAACAACTCCACATTTGGCTTAGGCTGAGGATCTGGCTTGCTTCCATGCATGTGGACCCCTATCTGCATTGCCGCGTGGCATGCTGAGGTTGGTTACCCAGAGGCTATTTAAAGTGGGCTGGCTTTCCCCAGGGTCAGATGATTGTTCAAGTTTCCTGAATAAACAGCATTTAAAAATAAATAAATAAAAACAAAACATCAAGTTAAAAAATAAAAGTAGTGCTTTGTTTTTGTGTTCTTTCATTCGAAACTTGTTCCTGTGCTGTACAGTGCATTATATCACTTTTCAGTTTTTCCTGTATTCCTAATTGAGTGAGTGGCACATGTGATTTAGTGTACAAAAAGTAGTGCTTTGCGTTTATGTTCTTTTTTGGAAACTTGTTCCTGTTAGGAACAAGTTAGGGTTAGGAGTTAGGGTTAGGCTTAGAGTTAGGATAGGGTTAGGGTTAGGGTTAGGTTTAGGGGTTAGGATTAGGGTTAGGGTTAAGGTTAGGTGCTTAGGGTTAGGGTTAGGGTTATATCACTTTTCAGTTTTCCTGTTATAATAATTGAAGAGGCGAAACGAATGTGAATTAGTTTACAAAGTTGTGCTTTCCGTTTCTGTTCTTTGATGAAGACTTGTTTTTTTGCCATACATTTTCGATATTTCGCTTTTCAGTTTTCCTGTATTCCTAATTGAGCGAGTGACACACATGTGATTTAGTTTAAAAAGTAGTGCTGAAAGACCCTGCCTCACCAAAAGTTACAAGCAGCTAATAGTTAATGTCATTTTGTACAGCACTGTTTTGAGAAACTCTGAAGGATACCACTGTTTTGAGAAACTCTTGTGGGCTGTGGAGGGAACTAGCTGAAGAGACCCAGCTGCTGGGGATATCGGGCGTCAGGCTGCCCCAGTTGAGCCAAAATCAATTTGTGCTGACCACGATATGAGAAGTTTGTGAGACTGTTCCAGCTGAGATAGGGCCCTAAGACAAATAGTGAGACTGTTCCAGCTGAGATAGGAGCCCTAAGACAAACAACAGGTGGCAGTCCCAAGATTGAGAGCCATCATGAACTTTCCGACCACCCAGTTTCTGATATCATGGTGTCCCTGCCAAACTCTGACTCAAGTTGTGGTCTCATTTAAATGTACCAATCAGCTCCCTGTAACTATGCTCTCGCTTCTGTACCTGCGCTTTTGCTCTGAGACCCTATAAAAGCCCAGCTTTCCCACTCAGGGGCGCTGCAGTCTTCAAGAGACTTTGTTGCCCGGGTGCCGTGTATCAAAAATAAAGCCTCTTGCTGTTTGCAGCCGACATCTGGTCTCTTGATCCTGGGAGTGGGTCTCCTGACGGAAGACACCCATCGGGAGTCTTTCATTTGGAGGCCCTAGCGAGATCTGAGACCCCTGCCGAGGACCACCCGATCCAGCGTCGGGGAGGTAAGACTGCCGGCTTTTGTTCTGTGAGTCTTGTGTATCGTGGTGTTAAACAGTCTGTTTTGTGTGTCTGCTTCCAGGGGTTCGAAGTCTCCCTGTGGTCTGAGGCTTGGCCCAAGTCATCTGTATTTTGGAAATCTAAAGGAGTTGACGGAATCGGACTTTCTTTCCGTGGCTCCTGGGAGACGTCTCAGGAGTGTTCTGTAGGGAGCTGTTTCACGGATCCCATCTGAGTGGGGAGAGAGCCGATTTCGGCTCGCCTGTCTGGAAGCACGAGCCGACTGGGACTTCTCGGGGCCTCGCCCCTGTTCAAGGCTACGTGTTTCATCTGGGAGACAGAGGAACTGGACCTCTGACCACAGTCTCCATCTGAATTTTTGCTTTCCAGTTTTGTGTCTTATCTCGTGCGTGCAAGTGGCTTGTGTTGTGTTCTGTCTGTCTCATCTTTATAGTAAGTGTGATAAGTGTTTTTATGTATTTGAAAAATGGGACAAACTGTCACTACTCCCAAAAAGTTTAACTTTACAGCAAAAGAGCACGGGGAGGAGAGCCCAGCCAGGAAGCAGGTTCAGGACCTGCGGGGAGGTAGCTACAGTAGAGCTCACAAGGGAGCCAAGGGAGTAGGCAAGGCTCATGGGCTTGCTGGATGAAAGTCCTTAGACATGGCTAGGCGGGATTGGCACGTAGCTGCTCCCATGATAGGAGCTGCTCTGGCTGCTGAGAGTGAGGACAACTCCTCCCCCTTGCCTTCATGCCAGCTTAGCAGGGAAGTAAGCAGCAAGAGCTCACCACTCCCTCTTGCTCCTCTCTTCCTCCTCCCACCTAGGGGCTGCAACTTACAGATCAAACAGTAATTTAGAAAAAAAAAAAAACTGTACTAACTGTAATGTTTAGAATTGCAGCTGAGTCTGTCTGTTTAAATATATGGCCATTATCCAATTGTTTTCAACTGGTCTTAAAATGGTTGATATGATAAAAAATAATTGGGTATGATTTAAGGTTAAATTCAAATTCTTGTTTTAAAACAACATTATGTGTCTACGTGTTTGTAGGGTCTATAAATGCACATGTTTAAATAACAACAATGTAAATTGCCACATGGTGTGGCTCAGGAAAAAAAAAAAACAAAGGTTGCAAAGTCTCTGAGTCAAAATGATTTTATTTCCTTTTTAGGATAAGAAGAAAGTCTTATTCTAAGTTGATATTGGTTCTAAGATTAGGTTGTTTTCACTGATAAATTTTGGTCTTAAAATCTAGTTTCAACTTTTAAAATTATGGTTCCCGGAAAATTTGGCCAGCTGGTGGACGTTAATTCTCATTTCCTTCTAGTTAAAAGGATAACTTATTTTATTTGGTTAATTGGTATTGGTTTTAAAATTAAATTGTTTACACTGGTAAATTCTGGTTTAAAATCTGGTTTTGAAATGTTTAAGGCTGTAAAATGTTTAAAGTTTATCATTCATTTTGGGTATGACAAATGATCTTGGGTATTTTATTAATTTTACTAAATCAAACCCTGCCGTTATTGTTTGTGCTAACTGAAAAAAATTGCAGTTTTAAAATGTATCTTGTGGAGAGCTGTTTGTTTGTTAAGCTGATTTGTGATCATCTTATCCGCTACAGAAAAGTTATTTAAAAAATGGCAGTTTGAAAACTCCTCTTTATAGTAATGTATAGAAAGCAAATCGTGCGAGACTCTGGGCTTCTGCAGGATTATGTCAAAATGGAAAGGATTTTAGTGAGAGTTTTTATGTTGTCTGAAAAGCAAAAAGAAAGTAAGAAAAAGTCCATGTCTGGATAAGCCAGAAAAAGAAAGCTAGGAACCTGAAGGTATATAGAATGTTGCAGAAGGTTAATGGATGTGTTATAAAAAGCCAGAGAGCTAGCTGATAGGTTTTGGTATGGCTAAAGTAATTCTTTTAAAGCTTGTTTGATCACTGGGAACTTTTTTGGTTGTGGGGATTATGGATGCTCCACAGTGTTTGCTGTATCATCAACAGCACCTAATGGCTATTTTTGGTATTGTCAGTCATAGCCTGTGCTAATATGTGGTTAGCTGCCATGATGGTTCAGGGATAGAGAGCACATAAAGCTGTAGTTTTGCTGCCATATTTGTTTAGGACTTCAGCTGACTTCAGTTACACGTGGCCAGCCACCATACTGGTTCAGAAATAAAGAGGGTAAAACTATGAGTTTGCCACCATTTTGTTCAGGTATCTCAGTTATGTATAGTCATATCAGTGTTAAATGCAAAAGCTTTTACTGTTTAATTTTAATGCAAGTGGTAGAGTAGCAAGATTTGATAGCCTTTCTATGAATTGTATCAGATTAAAAGGTTTGCTTTGATTTTAGTTCAGAAAGAGCAGATTTAAAGTCATGCTAAATACTGCAGTTGAGCCTTACCTAGTCTCCTTGTTCAAGTTTTTTTAAAGGTTAAGCCTAGGATGGGTAACTATAAAGTTTGCCTTTTTGTCTTAAAATATAGAGTTCTAAAACATGCATCTCAGAAATATGCTAGAACTAGATTAAATAGCATTCTGTTTTATAGGACACAGTTTAAAACAGATGATAAAAACAAGAGAACTCAGATATGCTGGCCCTCAAACTTATCAGAGATCTGATGAATATGGCATTTTAACATATGTAAGTTTATTGTGGCAGAAAGTCCCAAAATCCTGGCAGTAGCTCCCCAAGGTCTCCGAGAAGATTTGGACACAACGACAGATGACTGCAACTCTGGATTGTGGTATGCTAACCACTGGGAAATACTGCCCCAACTGGCCCACTGCTAGGCCCAGCCTAAACTGTGGACAAAGCCGGGGACACCTGAAGAGCCATTGTCTCACATTGTGAGAGGCAAGGTGAGGTCAATCTCTCCCTGTTCCTCTTTCCACAGCAGCAGTTTCTCATCTTCTATGCCTGATGGCTGGACTGCCTCTGCTCAAAAAGCCAGGGAGAACATAGGAGCCAGGAACACTGCCTAGGTAATGGACTAACTAGTCATCTCTGTCATTTGATTGTTACTTAGCTCATAATTTATCCTTCTCAGGTCTCTGATCACATTGACAGCTAGGCTAAAAGGCTAGGCTTAGTTAACAGTAACTTGGCAGTTAAAGAGCAGACAGTTAGGTTCACTATCAGCTCATTGGACAGTTCATTAGTTAGTTAAAATACTGGGTACTATATTTTGTTATAAAAAAAAGCCAAAACAAAACAGGTTTGCCCTGCTCACAGGCTTTACATCAGTTGCCAATGTCTTATATTAATAGTTAAGTAAAAATATAAGGTTTATATAGGGTCTGAGGATATAGGAGTTCAGGTTATAAAAATCTAAAAAATGTTGGTCTACATACTGATCAAAAAGTATCAATTTAATGGACGCC